>JADBJO010018887.1:25000-34403 GCA_016801955.1 Conus betulinus
GTCTGTCTCTGTATTATTCATGCCTCTCCATAGCCTCCTTCCTTCTCTGTTTCCCTGTTTATCTTTCTATCCTTCTGTCTCTCTCAGTCAGTCTGTCTGTCTGTCTGTCTCTGTCTCTGTCCCTTAGCCTCCTTCTCTCTCTGTCTCTCTGTACATGTATCTTTCTGTCGCTGTGCCTGTGTGTCTGTCTGTCCGTCAGTCTGTCTGTCGAAAGTTGCAGCCCTTTGAGTGTTGAACAGACCATATGACGTCAAGCAGCCTCGACGGTTTCCCAGGGAGCTGGAACCGCAGTGCATTCTGGGGGAAGTTTTACATTTTTTTTTTAGCTTCGCGGCCTCGTCATACATTCACAGCAATTGTTCGGCATTGCATACACAGTTTTTGTTTTTTGTTTGTTTCAATAAAAATAAGACACTGATCATGAGGGGAAAAAAAAAAAAGCACGCGCAAGGCACACAACGGACGAAGTTTGACGGAGACGAAAACTAATAACATCAAACGATAAAGGATCTCCCTGGTATCTACTTGTCAGGGGGAAAAATTACGTTTGGATGATAGCAAATAATGATAATTATTCTTCGTCTACTGATTGGTCAGACATATTCATGTGGAGGATGAAACCGCGCGTGCACCCCAGTTGATGCCAAAACGCAGAGCCAGACGGACGCATGAAAGTGGTTTCTCAGTGATAGATATCTAGCGTGAATAATTTCCTTGGACTTCCACAATTCCTTTCAGGTCAGTAATAGTCATCATAATCACATTAGGATCATTAGAATCTAACAAACTAGAAATCAGTATTCCAAAGTTTATATTAGAATGGCCGGCTTTCTGATCGACACCGGTAGCCTAGATCCTTTGTGCTCGGCTGTTTCAGAAGCTGAACGTTTGAGTACACATCGGCGGCTGTTTCAGTAGCCATGTCGGAGGGTCTTTCAAAACCCACAGAAAGCAGCCAGCCCTCAACAGTCTCAGAATCAGTTAGAAGCCTGATTCAAGAGCTAGATGCAAGCTGGAGCAAAACCTTCGAGACCCTAGCGGGACTACTTGGGCCAAAGGGAAAATCCAGACGAAGATGGCGCCGCGGAACCCGCCAAGTTTGCCCGAGTTTCTGGAGACGATTCAGAGTCAGAACAGGAACACAACAGTGATATTCTGGAGCTGAGAGAAGATGGGGAACTGGAAGAATTAGAGGAAAAAGAGGCACAGCTTTCCGCATCGCAGGATAAAACAGATGACCAGTCAGAGACAAATCTGATCTTGCTGAAAGAATAGCCACTGAACTGAGCGGTACGGAAAAACCGGTAAGCGAAGAAGTGAGTGAGGAACTGGCAGAAATGTCAATGGTCGGTTCACAAACAAACTCAGCCAGATCTGCAGAAGAAGAAATTTGAAACCTACAACAGACTGGTAAATTGTCAAAAATTGATCGTCCCGACGGTGAATAACTAAATATGGTCGAGATTACCATCTGGGGCCATCAAAAACAACCTGAAAATGCAACATATACAGAGAGCGGTCATCGAGACAGCGACAGCGTGCGTGCGTGCTGCAAAACGGATTACTTGACAGGCCTAGCAGCTTGGCCAGTTCAGAAGCCAATTCTGAAGCTGTTAAGCATTGTACCAATGCGGTGGCTATTTTGGGTCACGTTTCGCGCGAGATCTCGTTGCGAAGACGCAGTGGCATCAGACCACATGTAAACAAGCAGTTTTCGCGAATCTGTGATGAATCGGTTCCGATCACAGATCAGTTGTTTGGGGACAGTTTGTCTGCGACACTGAAAGATGTGCGTGATACCGACCGCATCAGCTCCAGTGTAGGCCATGAGCGCAGATACCACGGAAACGCCCGCTTCTATCATCGACAAGCCAGCGGTTCTTGCTACCCTGAGTCGGGTCGCCCACGTGGTCAAAGGAGCAGAACAAAAAAAAAAACAGCACTGGTATCAGCAGAAACAGGACATCAGAATCCCAGCCCCCAATAGAAGAGGTGAGCTTGGTTCCATCTTTAAAACCTCAGAAACATGAGTTTACAGCTGGGAGATTAAGACAGTTTGAAGATGCATGGTTTAAAATCATTTCAGACCCAGAGATTTTAAGCATGATAGCAGGGGTTAACGTTGACTTTGACTGTCCTTTAGACCAGTTATCCAGGCTATCTTGCACTAAAACAAATGTCATAATCAGAAAGAGTGCAAGATCATTGATTCAGAAGTTCAAAAGTTGATTGCTAAGAAAGTAATATCCCCATGTGAGCATTCCTCTGGTGAAGTTATTTCTCCGGTTTTTACCAGGGAAAAGACAGATGGATCTTATCGTATGATTTTAAATCTAAAAAGACTCAATTTAGAAGTCAGTTATCATCATTTCAAAATGGATACTCTGAACACAGCCCTGACGTTGATAACTCCAGGATGCTTTATGGCCTCAGTTGATCTGAAGGATGCCTATTATAGTGTAGAAATCCATGAAGAGCACAAGAAACTATTCAGATTTCAATAGAGAGATCAACTCCATGAATCCAATGCTTTACCCAATAGCCAATCATCAGCTCCCCATTTGTTCACAAAGCTGTTGAAACCTGTGTATGCCTCCCTTAGAATGAAAGGTCATGTATCTAGGGGGTTTTAGGATGATTCTTTGTTGATTGGAGTCACAGACAGCAGCTGCATGAGGAATGTTACAGACACCACTGATTTGTTTCAAAAGTTAGGATTTATCATTCATCCAACCAAGTCGGTAATTCAGCCCACAACGATTCAATGCCTTGGAGTCGTTATAGATTCTGTCTCCATGAAAGTCACTCTTAGCGCTGAAAGGGCTGTCAGCATACTTTCTAGTTGTCAAAGAATTCTAGATGAGCAAAATCACACAATCCGTGAGGTTGCTCAAGTCATAGGAAAAATCATTGCTAGCTTTGCTGCTGTCAAAAACACTTATGTTACTTGCTTTACTCTCTGGTCAAAGAGAACAGACTCTCCATAGTCTTACTGTTGATGTAAAAATCCATGAGTCTAAATGTGTACTTGTATATAGCTCTCTTTTAAAACAAACCAAACCAGGGACTCACTTAAAGCCTTTTTACATACCTTGTTTTGAAAACAAGAGATTGTGTCTGGTTCACCACCACCTTCGGTAGTATTTGAAAAAAGACTGCCCACTTTCGAACTGGGAAAGCACTTTTTTCAGTTGCATAAAGCCTTTTGCGCCTGTGAATAGAGACACCATTTCTCGTTGGATGAAAGATGTGCTGTTTATGGTTGGAACATACATATCGAAGTACTCGGCTCACAGCACTCGGGCTGCTAGTACTTCTGCAGTGTTAAGCAGAGGTGTACCAATAGACAGCATCCTTAAAGCATGTGGTTGGTCAAACAGGAACACTTTTTCAAGATTCTACCACCGGATCTTTGAGCAGAATGAAGATGGAAATGGTGGTTCTAAGAGTTTTTTTCCCAGTCCGTGCTGGAGACATTTGTAGACAAAGGGAAGTAACTCATATTATGGGCTGATTGCCTTTCGCTTTTCAGAGCCAGACGTGTTAAGGAATAACGTGTGATCCCCGATGCTAGAATCTCCACCTGTATACGTCTGACCAATCAGCAGACGAGGATTGATTTGAAAATTAAACGAGACTTACCTGGAAGTTGAAGTTTTAATGGAGATTATTTCGAGGGTGCTGTTGGGTAGACATATACATGTGCCCACCCGTCAGCAACTGGAGGTACTTCCATTGAATCCTCCCGAGTTTGTTCTCGGAGATCACACGTAACTGAAGTCTGGGGCACGCGTGGTTTCGTCCTCCACATACATACCTCTACGCAACAGCATCCTCAAAATAATCTGTGTGTGTGTGTGTGTGTGTGTGTGTGTGTGTGTGTGTGTGTGTGTGTGTGTATGTGTGTGTGACAGACAACGGACTGTTTAGAGAAAATGTAAATATGAAAGGGACTATGTCATGTGCGGAGCATTTCATGTGTGGGCAACACCGGTATGTGTCAGTTGGACACGTACGTGCAAGTGCCTGTCCTTGTTTTTTTTGGGTCGTGCACGCCGTGTTCTCACTGCATAAGCTGCTGCTTTGCGGTGATGTGGAGTCGAACCCTGGCCCCAACCAACCCTGACGGACAGGTGCACTTGGAAGAAGAAAATGCGGTGGCGAATACTACGACAGGACAAGACGACTTGATGGAGAGAATTATGCAAACCATAGAGCAACAGTTTCATCAACAAACAACAGTAATCAGGAATGATCTCAGTGAAATTAAAGGCAAACTAAGTCAAGTGAAAAAAACAATTTGAAGAAATAAACAGAAGATGTGACAGACTTGAAGTTGACCATAGACACTTGACAGAGACAGTGACCAACATGACGACAGACATCCAACACTTGTTTGTGGTGTCAGATGACAGAAAAGAAGAGGCGCACGAACTGACTGAAACACTCGAAGAAATCAAAGAAGAGGTAAAGAAATTAAAATTGATACGGATAGACTCGAGGACTTCTCACGCAGAGACAATTTACACTTCTTCGGGATTTCCCAGAAACAAGCCAGCGAGACGTTCGACACATGTCCTAAAGCAGTGGTCGATGTACTTAACAGTATCAATGATGACAGACGGTGGACAGATGACGACATAGAGCGAGCCCACCAGATAGGATATGCACGTGAGAGTCATACAAGACCCATGATAGTCAAATTTAGAAGTTGAGAGAGACAAAATGTCGGTGTTAACGAACAGAAAAACACACGACAACAACTACAGGAGAAGGGAGTTAGAGTGGCAGATGACTATACCAGAGCGCAAGCCCAAATAGTTGCACAAGCTAGGCGGGAAGGAAAGAGAGAGCGTTTTTTTTTTAAAGAAAGGTCAGCTAGCCATAGGCCCACGATTCCCAGATCCCCGAACATATGCACAGGTGGTGGGAAGTGGGGAGGACTGCACAACTGACAGAAGTACAAAACCTAATGCTGGCAGGACAAATGTTCAGAACACTACAGTTGTGAATGAGAACGACCGACGCACTGAAACCAGTCGTCATGATAACACCCCAACTCTGGGCGAGAAAAGTGTTGACAGTAGGGGTTCTTCTTCCCTGCTTCTGTGCATGGCTCCCGGCCCAGCCAGAGTCAACTGCAGCGTTATGATGGCGACGGGAGTGGTGGACACGTCCCTCGCAGCTACACGAAGACCAGACGGTACGGAGCAGTGACAACCAGCGGGGATTCCCCCAAGTTGTGTCACTGGAGGACGCCGTGGCACTGACGCACGTGCACCACGTGGAGGGCACGCGTCGAGCAAGCAGGCAGGAATTCAGACGTACCTGGGTAACCGGCCAAGCAGGACAGCAGCTTGGGTCGTAGCAGGGGGACAGGCGATGGACTGAATGACAGGAGCCTACGCTCGAGCGCCGCGAGGAAACCATAGGACAGGCCCGACCATTCACCTCAGTGGACATTTTTAAACTATAATGTTGAAAACTTATTCAGTAAACTGAGTGACCTCTCTTTTATGAATTATGCGAATAAATTTGATTTTGTTACCCTTACCGAAACTTTTCTTGATTCATCATTTGACTATAGCGGTGTTTTTTCTGAGTACTTGAAGTTTCATGTGCCAGCGAGAAAATTGTCTCACTATTCAGGAGGTGTGTTGCTATTGATAAGAAAGACTTTACAGAAAAATGTGAAGAAGAAAAACAAAGCTTTGACTGCGACAACGTTATTGCTGTAAAAGTAGATAAACATGTGTTTGGCACCGACAAAGATGTTATATTAGTTGCTTGCTATATTGTCCTGGAAGGAGCCCCCTCATACAATGACAAATTGATTAAGGATGGTGTTCTGCTAATGGAAGAAGTCCTATTGCAGCATTTTGAGAAAGAAATGGATGAACTCTATTTTGTGGTAACAGGTGATTTCAATGCCAGAACAGGAAACAGACAAGTTGAAAATGAAATAATGGCAAACTATGTTAGCAGTGTAGAGGATGTTGACATAGATGACTACAGTTGTACACGTCGTTCTAAAGATTCAACCGTTAATAATTTTGGTAAAACATTGTTGAACTTTTGTTTCATGTTCGATTTGAGTATCTTAAATGGTTTTTATAATGGTGATAGTGAGGTGAATGTACTTTTGTGTCTTCTAATGGTTGCAGTGTAATTGATTATTTTCTGATTCACACTGATTTGTAATCAATTTTGATTTACGAGTTGGTGACTGTATCTACTCATGACACCTACCCGTTGAGGTAATATGGAGAGGTGACTGTTGTCGTTCGGAGGATAAGCATTTACGACAGCAAGGTGAAGAAACAAATCATAGGGTCGGATGAAAATGCAAATATGTACAAAAATGAACTTGAATGTGATGAATTTCAAGAGACTTTGCAGACAGCCTGTCAACTATTATATATTGATGTGAATGAGAATCTGATAGTTTGTCAGTGCTTTGTGTGGGGCTGCTGCTTATATGGTTAGAGTTATTGGTAGAGGTGACAGAAAATGTAACGATTGGTTTGATGATGACTGCAAACAAAAGAAACAGGAAGTTAAAAGGTTACTGAAAAGATTTCAGAGATGCAAAATTATTAAGGACAAAAATAAGAAAAGAGAAGAATACGCTTTAACTCGAAAAGATTACATTACATAAAGGAAAATAAAGGAACATGAGTTTGAAGAAAATAGATTAAAGAAACTAAGAGATTCTGTTGATGATTCGAAGACATTTTGGGCATTAATAAGATCTGTTAATAAGAAACGCTTTGTTTATAATGAGATCTCAGTACAAAATTGGTATGATCATCTCAGGGCGTTTTCCATAATTGTGATAGCAGTGTTTGCAGAAGAAGAGATGCAAATTTGGTGGAAGAAAATGATAAACTTGAGCCATTATTTAACAATCTAATATCCAGAGAAGAAGTTGTTGCTGCTATTAATCATTTAAAAGTAAGAAAGAGCGCAGGACCAGACAAAATTATAGCGGAAATGCTAAAGCATGCAAACTCAACTGTAATCGATTTCCTTGTCCATTTATTCACCCAACTTTTTGAAAATGGCACTTTTCCTCTAGAATGGGCTAAATTGATTATCATACCAATACATAAGAAAGGAGATGCTAACAATCCAGATAACTATCGTGGAGTAGCACTTACCAGCATTTTAATTAAAGTCTACACTCACATACTAAATAAAAGATGAACAAAATGGGCTGAAAACGAAGGAAAGATAGTTGAAAAACAAGCAGGTTTTAGAACCAATTACAGCACCATAGACCATATATTTACACTTTACTCACTGGTACAGAAATACTTTCTCTGTAATACGAAGCTTTATGCTGCATTCGTAGATTTTAAGAAAGCTTTTGATTCTATAAATCACAATGTTTTGTGGAATGTACTTCGCAAAAGTGGTGTGAATGGTAAATTGTATAAAGCCATTAGGAGTATTTACAGCTCGGTGCTTGCGTGTATACGTGTCAAGAGTGAGTATTTAGAATATTTCGATTGCCCAAATGGAGTTGAACAAGGGTGTCTGTTGAGTCCACTGCTGTTTTTTTTTTTCATAAATGAACTAGCAGTGGAATTATCTAGTAAAGGTAGATATGGTATTCAAATAATACCTGGGGCAGTAGAGAGATATTTTTTGCTACTGTTTGCTGACGATGTTATTCTTTTATCTGGCACAGTTGTAGGTTTGCAAAACCAGTTAAATATCTTAAAAGAGGGAGCAGATCGTTTGTGTTTAACAGTTAACTTGGATAAGACAAACATTGTGGTATTCAGAAATGGTGGACATCTTTCTTTACACGAAAGATGGTTTTATGGAAATACAAAAGTTCAAGTAGCCAATTCATACAAATACTTAGGAATGACATTTTCAACAAAACTGACGTTAAGTTATGCGTGGGAAGAATCTTCAAGGAAGGGTAAAACAGGTGTCATTGAAATCATGAGATCTTTAAGGAAGCCGAAATGTATTTATTGTAGTATATTTTGGAGAATGTTCGACTCACAGATAGAACCTTTACTTACTTATGGAGCTGAAATTTGGGGGTTGCAAAAAATCCACAGATAGAAAAAAGTACACACGTACGCTATGAAGCGTTTTCTTCAGGTTCATGCATCTAACACTCTTTTATATGGAGAGATGGGTAGATACCCTCTTTATATAAGATCTTATGTGAAGTGTGTTAGGTACTGGTGAAAATGTTGAAGCTTCCACAGTCACGTTTGTGCAGACAAGCTTATGGTATGATGCTGGTACAAATGGAACGAGTTAAAGAAAATTGGGCTTATAATGTAAAGAAAGTGCTATCAGAACAGGGCTTTGGAGTAGTGTGGATGTCTCAAGGAGTAGGAAACGAACAGCAGTTTATTGCAGAATTTAAGGACAGACTCATTTGTTCTTTTAAACAGAACTGGCATTCAGATATGGAAACCAAAGAAAAGTATCGTTGGTTCTTCTCCTTTAAGAATATATTCCATTCGGAAAAGTTTCTTAATGTCATTAAAGATAAATAGCAAAGAAGTTGTTACGCAAGATTCAGGTTACAAACCGTCGGTTTCAATGCAAACAAAAGATGGTTCGAGTGTGGAACGTCCACAGATCACCATGCCCTTCATGTGGATATACTATTGATAATGAAAAGCACTTCTAATTTCAATGTACTGCATACAGTGCTCTGCGTGCAAAATGTTCCTTTCTTACTTTGGATGTTTGTGAAAGACAAAAATGTTGCTTCTTTGTTATCGTCTGATGACGACTGTATAATCAGGTCAGTCGCTAAATTCATTACAGAAGCAATTCATTACAGAAGCAATGAAAATAAGACAAAACATAAACTCAAAAACATGACTAAAAGCATGTGGAATAGTTCAGTATAGAGTCATCGTCTAAAGGAGTGGATGGTCGGATCAATCTGTAATATTACATTTCCTCCTGTGTGTGTGTGTGTGTGTGTGTGTGTGTGTGTGTGTGCGTGCGTGCGTGCGTGCGTGCGTGCGTGCGTGCGTGCGTGCGTGCGTGCGTGTGTGTGTGTGTGTGTGTGTGTGTGTGTGTGTGCGCGCGCGGGGGGGGGTGCGCGTGTGTGTGTGTATGTCTGTGTGTGTTTGTGCGCGTGAGTGCGTGCGTGCGTGCGTGTGTTGTTTGTTGTTGTTGTTGTTGTTGTTGTTGTTCTTGTTCTTGTTGCTGTTGTTGTTGTTTTTGTCGTTGTGGTTGTCATTGTTGTTGCTATCGTAATGTTAAAAGGGTGGGCCCCCTACTCGTGTCTGAGAGGATATTCGAAGATTCGTGTCTACTTTTTTTTCTTTATGTTTTGCTTGTTTTGATTTGATTGATTACTGGGAATAACTGTGTAATATTGTTTGTAGTGTAAGGAAGAGGAATGTGTTATTAC
>JADBJO010018888.1:15000-20000 GCA_016801955.1 Conus betulinus
TAGATATGGGGATTCCACAAGGTTCAATCATTGCTCCAATTTTATTCTCCATTTTTTGTTTATGATCTTCCAAAAGCTTTGTCTAAGAACACACATGTGGTTCAATACGCTGATGATATTGCAATATGGATAAAACACCAGTTTAAGAAAAAGTTCGAATAAGAGGATTATCAGTCACGTGCAGACAATTTATCAACAGGAACTAAAACATTTATCAAATTATATAAAAGAAAATGGTTTAAAATTCTCAGGTGAAAAAAACATGTTTGCTGCTATTTAATAATGGGTGAAAATCCTTCCATATTACCGATTTTGAAATTAGAGGATAATATCTTGAAATATCAAAACTGTGTTAAATTTTTAGGAGTCTTTTTGACAACAAAACTTAGTTGGAAAAAGCATATAGAACATTTATTAACCAAGGCAAGAAAAAGATTAAACTTTTTAAAAAAATAATCAACTGTCAGCCTTGGGGGCAAGACACGAAAACTTTATTGCATTTGTCTACTTCTTTAGTTCGATCCAAATTAAAGTATGGCCAAGAAGTATATTATTATTCTGCTCCAAAAATATCTGTTAAAAAAGCTACAAAGTTTGGATAGCAAAGCAGTGAAACTGGCCTTAGGTGTACCAGTTCATGCAAATACTATCAAAAGTTATCAAGCTGCAGAGGTTTTACCTTTTCGAGAACAACGGCTCTTAGACGTATCAAAATATGTGATTAGAAGTCTGTCAGTTAAGAACTCAGTTACACAGCAGAACTATTGATGGATTCGAACAAAGATTATCCCAAACGAGCTAGAAATATTTTATATTTACAACCAATTAGAAAAATTACGCGTATAAGCTTATGTCTGATTGTAACATTGATTTATCAACAGTTTCTGAAGATCCAGTCACGCCTAAGATTCCCCCTTGGGAGCATTTGTGTGTGAAATTTTGATTATAATTACACAAATGTTTCTAAAACTGAAAACGTTAATCTCTTGGTTAGTGAGGTCAGAGTTCATCTTGACAATTTTTATAGCAATCACCTGAAAATTTACACTGATGGTTCAGTCCTAGATAACATTGGTAGTGGTTCTGGTTTTTGTCATTCCTAGCCTGAATGTGAAAAAGAAGTATCATCTTGGCAAAGGATTTTCCATATTTTACAGCAGAATTATATGCAATATTGATGGCTTTGAGCTACATTTATGATGCTCCCATGCCTTTTCACAATATTCTCATATGTGTTGATTCAAAATCCGTCTTGCAGTCTCTGGAACATTGGGATGGTAAGGCTCGGAAGAGATTTACTTTTTGATATTCATCACATCATACACTGTTTAAGGATTCATGGAATATGTATTGACTTTTGCTGGGTTCCCTCTCATAGTGGGTTGAAATGGAATGAAGCAGCAGACATACTTGCTAAAACTGGAGCTAAATATTGCCTCGATCGTAATTCATTATCTTCACTGAAAACATCTTCATCAGAAATGTTTTGCTAAAGTTAGAAAAATTGTGTATATAACAGAAATTGTGGAGACAATCTCAAATATGTAAATACTTGTCCTCGTCACATTTCCAAGATAGTAACAAAACTGAAGTTAAATGCATGGAACACAAAATATTCTAGCCATGTTTTTTGTACTTGTGGTAATCCTATTTCAGTGCATCATTTGTTGAGAGAATGTTCTGTCTTAACTCCAGTTTATAAAGAAAATTCTATTGATATCAACGTCCAAGATATCAGTCAAATATTTTATCATAAACATTGCTACAATTATCGCTCAATCTAAAATTGCCAAGCTGCTTTGATGCGTGTTTATTTTTTACCACTAATTCAAAAGTTTTTTTTTTTTTTTTTTTTTTTTTTTTTTTTAATCTTTGAGGTTAAGCTTTGTTAGTTGGAGATAACGTTTTAATTTATTTTTCGTCTAATATCATCAATGGTGAACAGACGTTTAAAATAAACCCACTGAACTGAACTGAACTGAAAACACACGAGCACACGCATCTCTCTCTGCCTCTCTTTTTCTGCCCTCTGTCTCTCTGTCTGTCACACACACACACACACACACACACACACACACACACACACACCACACACACACACACACACACACACACACACACACACACACACACACACACACACTCACACTCGTTCAGGCGCGCGCGCGCAAATGTTTAAATTCATATGGGTTTGGATTTGTTTGGGATAACCAAGGTGTTGAAAATATATCAGAATTTCTACATTGTTTTAAAACAGAGAATTATCGATTGCAGGTGGCAGGACTGGCATGACCATATGTATAATAGTGATAGATTTGTTCAGTACAAACTCTTTAAATCGACGCATGTATTAGAACATTATATTAAGATGAAAATGAATAGATACGTTAGGTGTGCACTGACAAAATTTAGATTTGGTGTATCTGACATTGCTTGTCATCGTTTTAGGTATAGCAATGTTGTTGAAAGTGATCTAACATGTCGCTTATGTAAAAAAGCAAGGGAAGATGAAATACATTTTTTTGTTTTGCTGTCCTGCTCTGAGTGATTTAAGAATAAAACTGATCCAATCCAAATATTATACAGAACCGTGTAACTTTAGACTCATTCTCTTATTATCGACAAGTAATGAGAACACACTATTGAATTTAGCTAAGTATGTTTATGAAGGAAACAAGAGAATTCAGACTGCAATATCTTGAGGGTATGTTTTTTTTGTTTTGTTTCTTAATTTACAGTATTTTGTCATTAGCATTTTGATTCGTTTTATTCATGACATATATTACCTTTTATGAATTCGCATCTCGCATCTCTCTCCTCTCTCTCTCTCTCTCCATCTCTCTCTCGACCTGCATTCACGCAAGCTCTTTTTCCAGTCTCGCATTCAATGATCTACTCTATGGGACTGTGCTAGCTTGCTACACTAACACCCTCAAACCATTGTTAAGCCTACACAAGCGAGCACTCAAATTAGTCCTCCTAAAAAAAGCAGTAGTCTTCTGGACTCGGACTATAAAAAGATTCAAGTTCTCCCCGTAAGTCTGAGATTAGAATACAACAAAGGGATCATAATGCACAAGATTGTGTCTGGGAAGGCACCCTCAACATTAGTTCACAGATTCTCAATAATTCCCTCAATGACTCTACACAAACTACATGTCCCTGTTCCTAGAATTGACCTTATTCAAATCCAGTTTAACATATTCAGGTTCCCGTCAATGGAACTCGCTCCCTGAATCAACCAAACAAAACGCCAATGCATATCAACCTTCAAACATCATTACTTCAACATATTATGTGTGCAGTACTTGCATACTACTCCACCATAAATCCACCACACACCACCACCACCTCTTTGCCTATGTATGTACCTGACTGTTACGAAGTGTTTTTGTACTTGAAACGCACATGTATGTTATTTTGTTTAGTAAGAATGTCTTATGTGAGTACGACGCGCGCGCGCGCGCGTGTATTGTGTCCGCGTGTGTGTGTGTTGTGTATGTGTGTGTGTGTGTGTGTGTGTGTGTGTGTGTGTGTGTTCCTACTACCCCTCCTGCCCCTCTTGTCATTGGTCTGTTCTGGTCGATATGCTTATATTCTTATGTGACTCTCTCTCTCTCTCTCTCCTCCTCCTCTCTCTCTCTCAATCTCTCCTCTCTCTCTCTCTCTCTCTCTTGTTCTCTGGAATCTCTCTCTCTCTCTCTCTCTCCTCTCTCTCTCACGGTTCGGCTGGAATAACTTGATTTATTATCCATATGACATCCCCCCTCCTACCCGTGGCGACTGGGCTAATCATTATGCATTTTCCCCCCTCCATTTGTGCTTTATATTAAAAATTTTCTATCTCCCCCCCACCCCCCCCTCCCCCCCCCCCCCCCCACGTGGACTTCCCTCCGTGTCTTCAAAAAATTTCGATTGTCTGTTTATGTCTTTGAAAATTTTGTTTGATTGTCAGATTGTCCCTCATCTTTCTTTTCTTCTCAATTCTCCTCCCTTTTGTCGATCTGTTTCTAAAATTCTCTCTCTCTCTATCGCACCCTCCTCTCCCTCCTCTTCTCTTTTCCTTCTCTCCCTCCTCTTCTCCCTTTCTTGTTCCCTTCCTATTCTCCCTCCCCCTCTCTCTCTTCTCTTTTCTCTCTCCTCTCTTTCTCCCCCCTCTCCCCCCCCTCTCGCCTCTTTCTGGCCTCCCCCCTCTCTCTCCTCTCTCTCTCTGCTCTCCCTTACCCCCTCTCTATCTCTCCCTTCGCTCCCTTCGCTCCTGCGTCTCTGTCTGTCTCTGTCTGTCTCTCCTTCTGTATGGCTGTCTGTCTGTCTTGTTTCTGGCTGTCTGTCTGTCTGTCTCTCTCTCTGTCTCTCTGCTCTCTAGTTTTTTTTTTTTTTTCTAAATTTAATTCCGTATTGTATTGTAGTGCTAGTCACTTTTTTGCATGCTTCCTTTGTTACCTCATCCTATTTTTATGTTGTTGACCCTACTCAGGGCGAGGACTGGATGTAAAAAAGCACATCATTGCTTATCTATTATCCTCGTAAAAAAAAGAATCTCTCTCTCTCTCTCTCTCCTCCCCCTCTCTCTCTTCCTCTCTCCCTCTCTCTCCTCTCTGCTCTCTACACATACACCATTCAAAACGCACATATTCGTCACATCAATCACAGAGATTTTGTTTTCCAAATATCTTATGAACTACAGACAAGACGGGTCGTTTACATCAGAAAACTGCAGATTATTGAGTATGTGGCGAAACAAAAATGTTCGGAGCTCCTGTTCTTTTTTTTTTTCTTGCGTCAATCCTGGCGGCACGCCTACCAGTTACTCGTCAGTCGTGTCTTTACGTCATCTTTTCTTTTGATATGTGGGCCTGTTTAACTTTAGCGTTAATTTATAGTTGATACAACTCTTTGATCAAAATACCCCTTCACACACACACACACACACACACACACTTGTCTCTCTCTTGCTGTGTCTGTCTGTCTGTCTGTCTGCATTGCTGTCTGTCTTGGTG
>JADBJO010018888.1:30000-34403 GCA_016801955.1 Conus betulinus
CAGCCAACATGCTTGCCTTCACCGTGGACGTTGAAAGTACCCACGTTTTCTCTCTCGCAGGCTTGTCAGTTCCTACACAGACCCCGAGACTGTCACAGGCCCCGACTCCTGTTTTGACCAGAACCACGCATGACCTCAAGGACCCCGAGATGACGTACGTACGACTACGTCACGTGTTCGGGCCGCTGCTTTTTTTTCGCCTGGACATGCTGCCCTGGCGTCTTCTCCGCCTGAAAGGTGCTTAGAGCCGCTGCGGGTTCTTGACTTCCCAGGCACATCCTTCATTCCCAGATGATTTCTTGACTGCCTTGTCCAGACCGTCCTCCTCCCTTCCGCAACCATGGGGAACCGACACGGAGGAGAGAAATCGGTGAAGGAGGACAAGGAGGAGAAGAAGAGGAGGAAGAAGGAGAAGAAGGCCAGGAAGAGAGCAGAAGAAGAAGAGCGGAACAGTGTCGGGATCCGACGTGGACCTGGACCCGGAGTCCAGCCAGTTCTCGCGCGCGGACTCCGAGTCCCTGGTGTTCCACTCGGCGGAGAACCTCAGCCCTTACCTCGACGCCTCCACGAGGTCGGAAGAGGGCGCTGCGTGCGCGGGGTTCTACGACAACGGACATATCCTGTCCTCTAAGGATTTCCACGATGGTTTCTCCATTGAGGCGTGCCTGCCCGCCGACCTCTCGCCGCCGCCGCCTCGGCCCTCAGCTCCGATGTCAACGCTGACGTCATCCAGGTCGGCGATGACGTCACTTCCATGTCGAGCGGCGTGTATGGCACCCCCTTACTCTCTTCCCCTGACGTCAGGAGGGGGATCCCAAGGTCTCCGATGGCGCAGCGGCAGAAGGATTCGTTCGTGGAGCCGGTGCCCCCGATTCCTTCGGATTTCTCCTCCAACACGCTGTCGTCCGTCATCTACCAGGAAGGGGTGTCCCCCAGGCACCCAGCGCTCCAGCAGCCGGGCGTCCTCCTCCACCGTGGACACCAACGCCGCCCATTGCATCGAGAGGCTGGAGGAGCTGGAACGCAACATCGAGCGCACCATCATCGAAAAGTTTGCCGGCGCCTCCAGCGAGAACACCACACCGCGACTGGTCAGGCGTGACTTCGGGGACGGGGAGGGTGGAAGCCGGGAAGGCAGCGTGACCCCTAAAGGGGAGGTCAGCTCGGACGGAGCTCTCGCTCAGAGCCCGCAGACCAGTCCCGCGGCCATCCGCAAGATCTCTGAACCCTGCCGCCCCACACAGAGAGAAGGGAGCTCCACTCCTCAAGGCGTCATCCAGGGTTTGTGTTCCCAGAGCGCGGAGAACAGCCCGGTTATTGTACGGAAAGCGCTGCCTAGTCCTGAAAGCCCCATCATCCTCAGACGAACTCCTAGCCAGAGCCCTTCGGTGGAGCGGAAATTCCCCGCCAATGCTCCAGAAAGCCCCGTGTTCTACAGGCGGGCTATGAACGTGGTTGAGAGTCCTGGGCTGAGTCCCATGTCACAGCGTCGAACTCCTGCTGATTCTCAAGAGAAAAGTCCGCAGCTGGTCCGCAGGGAGGTCCCAGGGCTGCTGGAGCAGTCGGGAATGGGCACGCCACAGAAGAAGAAGATCCCCTCCTCCCGTCCCTCCCAAGCCTGTCATGAAGACCCTGACAAGCCCGGAGATCGCCAGGCGGCTCAGAACATGCCCAAGAGCCCTATCATGGCACGGAAAGTGTACGCCTTTCAGGAACAAGCAGCCAAAGACAAAGGCGCCCAACAGAAAGGAGGACCCATGGGACAGAGCGTGGCGGGAAACATCAGATGCCCCCGAGGAGTCCCAGCCGCTCGCCGGAAGTTCGACACAGGGTGCCCAGGAAAACACCCAGCTCCTCTCCTTCTCCCAAGAGCTTGATCAGGGAAGCTGATGCCCCAGGAAGACAGAGCTCCTCCTCCTCCTCCTCCGGCAGGGAACGTGGCGCCGTCCCCGCTCACCCACATCCAGTTCTGCCAGCAGCAGAAAGGGATTCCCGTGAAGCATTGCACGGTGGCCGCCCAACCCTCGGCAGCTGTGGTCCTGGACGTGGGACAAGAGGAGGACCCTGCGACTGGCGCGTTCGACCCACAGTAACGTCTCCACCACACCCGCAGGGGGCGACCAGTCCCACGCCTCCCTTGCAAGCAAAGACATGGCAGGCGGAGAACACGTTCCAGGGAGCGGTGTTGGAGGACTCCATCAGGAGGAGCACGGAAACAGCCGTGTTCGGTTTCGGTCTCGCCCAAACTGAAGCGCCAGAGGAAGATCCACAGCGGGGACGACAGTTTCCCAGTCCAGCTCTTTCGACCACCAGAGAGGGGACTCCACCGACAGCTCCACGCGTTCCCCTCCGTACTCCCCGCCTCTTCAACGCAGCAGACCGCTCTCTGGCCCAGACCCCAGGGCGTCAGGGATCCGACCACTGAATCTCACCGTCAGCGGTGACGGAGGAGACGGGTCGCCGGTCAGGAGAAGAGCCCGGTTCCAGAAGCAGATCAGCAAATGCCGAGAGGACGGGCGCCCTCTCCGCGGACATCGCCGGGGGGGCCTGACCTATCACTCTCGCCTGTCCTCGGAGGAGGTGTCACTTCCGGTCCCTACTCTCCCTCGGGAGATCAGACACTACCTCCCGCTCAGCGCGGTCACGACCCCCGTCAGCTCTGGAGGGGCGAACAGGCGGGGCGGGGCAACAAGGGGGGCCTTTTTTAGACAGGAGGGGGGTGGAGGGGCAGTGTGACACAATTAGCGGCAGTTCTACGCTTCCTCTTTCCCACTCCACCCCGCCACCGGAGCACTCGTCCTCACAAAGTGTCCCAGACACCACGCACACGCCCCGACAGAGCGCTCCCACTCGCAGAGCGCCCTTATTGCGGGCAGCACGGTAGCCGGGAAGAATGCCAGGGACCTGGCAGCGGTGGCGGCAGCTCACAACACAGAGGGAGGCAGGCAGGGAACAACAACATGGCACTGCCAGCGTTGCCAGAGAGGAGGGGAGGAAGGAGGGGAGGGGCACAGCCGCGCGTGCTGGAGTAGGGAGAGAAACCAGCCGCAGCAGCTGCTGCAGCAGCCGCGTGTAGGAGGAGCGGCAGTAGCTGCCCCGTGCCAGCGCGTGCCTTCACCCCCCTCTCTGACTGCCTGCCGCCGGCAGTGGCACACGACCAGCGGTAGTGCCAGTAGTGGCAGTAGTAGCGCCCAGCCAGCCAGCAAGAACTTAGGCCAGAGGATAAGGGACGTCATCCCCACGAGTCCACAGCTTTCGCGAGGTGTTCACGGCGAGCTGTCCTCGTCGTCGTCGGTGGAGAGAGAGGACGGGGGAGCCTACACCAGCGGACGACAGCGCCGTCGGCGGGAGTGGGCCGCGGTGCTCGTGGTTTTGCGGTTCCCCTCGCCCCCCACTCCCGCCCCCACTGGCCCCCCTCCCTGCCCCCTGATCGGAACAACCCCCCATCACGCCTGCCCTCCAGCCCTCTGTCCTCCCCCACCCCACTGCCGATCCCGCGCGAGGGCCGTGCGTGGCGTGGGGACAGCAGAGGCGCACAAGACAACACCATGCCGGAGTTCGAATCCCCCACAACCCCCGTCTGACCGCTGGAGCCACCCTGTGACCCTCCCGCCTCTCCTCCCCTCTGGAAGCACTGCTATACGTAGGAATCGACATTGACGTGAAACGTCATTTTACCCCAGGGGGAAGAAACGCAGGAGGGGGCCGTCCTCTGCCACAGCGCATCAACGTGTCCCCATCAGCGGCCACGATGTGAAACAGATGGAGGGTCAGGGGGCAGGGGGGTGGTGATGGACCGAGACACACGGGGGATGGTCGGCCAGAAGGACCCTGCACGACATTGCCCTCTCTGCATTCCTCCCGCGGATAGAGTGGTGCCATGAGTGCTCCTTGGCCAAGCCGTCAGTTCTGGTGAGGGCCAGAGACGCAGTCCGACTCTCGCTGTCGCGCACAGTGGGTCAACGCCCATAAGACACAACAAAACCCCCTGCCACCGTGGATGGCCCAGAAACACAAGCAGAGCAGAAAATTCGCCGTCCAACGACGAGGCAGTAACAAACCCGTGAATCATACAAAGGGAAGAAACGCAGGGGGCAAGGAAGTGTCGATGGTGAACACCGCCGCGTCCCCCCACCTACCTCCCTCCCGCTTCCGCACCTCACCCCGATTTTTCCAACGCCGTTTTGAATTCTACAACCGACTACCACCAGGGAGAGATCGCAGAGGGGAGAAACTCAGGCACCAGCGCAGACTCCTCTTTGTTTTCGTTTCAGCAAAGCAAAGGAAGCACCGACGAGGCATCGATTGCTGTTAGCCAAGAGCACGCGGCGCTCGTGTTCAAGGCAGCACAGACCGGGGCGCCCCTCAGCCCTGCCGTTCCACAGAGCCATTCCGAGCTAGCT
>JADBJO010018889.1:0-7500 GCA_016801955.1 Conus betulinus
TGGAATCCTTTGAACGATACACTCAATAGCGATCATTTACCTATTATAACTGAACTAGAAACCGTAAGACCTAAGCTTAACCCAACTGAATTGCATAGAGAAAAAATCCAAAACGTAACTACAAATTTGCGGACTGGAACAAATTCTCTTTATTAACAAGATCGTTGTACATAGATCCTTATGATATAGATAACAAAGATGTTGATGAGTCATATGACCAGTTTCAAATGCTTTAATGACTGCCGCAAAGCAATCGATACCAACGATAAAGCCTGTACCTTCTTTAAATAAAAAAATTACGAAAAAAATGTGGGTAATGTCTTGTGAAGGAGGCTTGCGAAGAGGCCAAAAAGGAGAAAAATATAAAACTAAAAGATTACTTACGTAATAAGGGGCCTGGGCGCGCTAAAAAAAAAAACTTCTTGAGAAAAAAAAGAGCGAAAAATAAATCCAACAGAACCATTGCTTTTGCTAAAAGGCAATATTGGTCGTCTTTTTGCAATAATGAAGTATACAGTTATAAAGGCATACAAAAAGTATGGGAAATACACTTGATCACACACACACACACACACACACACACACACACATACACAAAGTTGTTCTCTGCCAAATTTTCGTTTTTAATGGACTTCTTCAGGACTGTCACCTTGAAACACCTAGTAGTCCTCCCTTGACGTCTGTCGTGTCATACGTCATCACCTATACGTATTTAGTGGTCTCTCGTTTATGTCGTCAAACCTGGAAGATTTTTGTTCTGTTTCTTCCTTTCTCTCTCTGTCTTCCTTTCTCTCTTTCTTTTCTTTCTTTTCTCTTTTTCTTTCCTTTCTCTCTTTCTTTAAAAACAAAAAAAAAAACAAAAAAACACACACACACACACACACACACACACACACACACACACACACACACGCACACACACACACAGAGTTTTTCCGAGTGGCAGCAGGGGAAGAATCATGGACACCACCTGAGCTAGTCCCATACATTTAGACCGTCTATTACGTCACGTAACCCAGCCGTTGTCTGGTACTAAGTCCAGAATGAGAAATGGGGAAGGTTGTGCGTTGGGCTAGCAACCCGCCACGTAAAAAAAAAAGCTTTGCTACAGAAACGCCAACATGATCCAGTCAAAGCTCGGGGGACGAGCTCAGGGCAGATGAAGCAATGCATTGTATGATGAGTAGGAGTGAAAGCCGGAAGGAAGCTTCTGCTCTGATAATGTCCTTAGCGACAAGAGATGAGAGTGGGAGCCTGGGACGTTCGAACGCTGTATGAAGCTGGAAAGACTGCACAGACGGTGAAAGAGATGAAGAAGTATAGACTGAACATCCCAGGAATCAGTGAAATGAGGTGGACGGGTTCAGGCATCATGACCCTTGGCTCAGGAGAGACAGTATGTTATTCTGGTCGCACGGACGGGCAACATCAAGAGGGAGTGGGTATGATCATGGATAAGGAGGCCAGGAAGAGCTTGATGGGATGGGAGCCAGTCAACTCAAGAATCATCACAGCCAGATTCTTCTCCAAGTATACCAAGACCACCATCATACAGTGTTACGCACCGACAGAGCAAGCCACGGAGGAGGAAAAAGACCTGTTCTACAACATCTTACAGGAACAGATAGACAAAACACCACAGCATGACATCCTACTTCTTATGGGAGACTTCAATGCGAAAGTTGGAGCGGAGAACACCAGGTATGAGACTTGCATGGGACAAGAGGAGTGGGAGATAGAAATGACAATGGACAGCGTTTTGCAGATGCGTGTCTTGAGAACGGTCTGGTGATAGGTGGTACCATCTTCCCAACACAAAACCATCCACAAACTGACATGGGTATCACCAGATGGAATACCAGCAACCAGATAGACCACATTGCCATCAACCAGAAGTGGAGGAGCTCCATGAAGGATGTGAGAGCCATTCGAGGAGCTGACGCTAGCAGTGATCACCATCTTGTGTTATGCAGACTCCAGCTGAAGCTCAAGAGAACACCAAAAAAGAAAAGTGAACAACTCTTTGACTCGAGGAAACTGACCAGTGAGGTGTGTGAAAAGTCAGTTTACCATTGAACTTTCCAACAGATTCCAAGTCCTGGACAGCACACCAGCAGATGGCATCAACGCCCTGTGCGACAATTTACAGAAAGCTTTCATAGACACCAGCAAGGCTGTGCTGGGCTACAGAAGAAGAGAGAGGAAGGAATGGATATCAGACGCCACATGGCAACTCGTAGAGGAGAGAAAGAAACTCGGCACGTTCACTGGAACAGAAGATGAGAGACAAACATTCGCCTAAACGTACAAAGAGAAAAACAAAGAAGTGAAGAAGAGCACAAGAAGAGACAAACGACAGTTTGCAGACAACTTGGCAGCAGAGGCCCAAGCTGCAGCAGAGAAAGGAGACTCCAGGACCGTCTATAAGATTACCAAGGCCCTAACAGGCGGATTCACCAGCAAAACCACAGTAGTGAAGGACAAAACCGGGAAAGTTTTGACAAAAGACGAAGACCAAGTCAACAGATGGACAGAACATTTTAGAGAGATATTAAATAGACCAGACCCAGATGAGGAAGCCACCATCAAAGAACCATCAAAGACATGGGTTTCAACTTAGAGATGAGACGTGGACGTCTCACCCAACAGGAAATTGTGGAGGCTATCAGGCAGACAAAGAGCAACAGGGCACCAGGTGAAGACAGAATCACGGCAGACATGTTGAAGGCAGACCCCAAAACGAGTGCAAAGGCTTTAGTGAGACTATTCAACAAGGTATGGGAAGAGGAGAAAGTTCCGGACACATGGAAGAAAGGCATCATAGTGAAGCTCCCCAAGAAGGGCGACCTCTCTGAATGCGGCAACTGGCGGGGAATCCACTTGCTCTCCGTCCCAGGGAAGATCTTCTGCCGTGTCCTTCTACAGCGCATGAGGCAAGCCATTGAGAGAACCCTACGAGAAGAACAGGAAGGGTTCAGAAGCGGGAGATGTTGCACAGACCAGATCTTTGTTTTACGAACAATTGTGGAACAGTCCATCGAATGGAATTCATCACTGTACATCAACTATATCGATTTCCAAAAGGCTTTCGATAGCATTCATCATCCTTCGCTGTGGAAGATCTTGGAAGCCTACGGATTTCCTCTTAAAGTCATCAACATCCTACAGGACATGTACACAGACAACCAGTGCTGTGTGCGACATGATGGACAGCAGAAGCGAGTGGTTCCACGTGCAGACGGGGTCAGGCAAGGCTGCGTGATCTCGCCGACAATTTTCCTTGTCGTCATTGACTGGGTGATGAGGAAGGCCACCAGCGATAGGGCGAGAGGGCTTTTATGGGGACTGACGGCCAGGCTTGAAGACTGCGACTTCGCCGACGATATTGCACTGCTGTCGCACGCCCAGAAAGACATCCAGGAAAAAAACATCAAGAGTGGACCTAATAGCCAGCAGTGTGGGACTCAAGATTCACCCCAACAAGATCAAGATCATGAAGGTGAAGACGAAGAGCGCAAGAAGACCAGTGTGCGAGGCTCAGCTCTAGAGGAGGTGGAACACTTCAAGTACCTCGGCAGCTACATCTCGGCCGACAGCAACATCGAGAAGGAGATCTCAACCAGGATAGGACTCGCAGTCCGGGCATTCAGCGGGTTGAAAAACATCTGGAAGTCAACTGTCCTGCAAACCAAAACCAAGCTGAAGATCTACAGGTCCAACGTACACTCAGTACTCCTATACGTCTCAGAGACATGGAGAGAACCAGCAAGAAGAGATTGAGAGCAGACTCAGAGGCTTCGAAGGAAGGTGTCTTCGCCGAATCCTGAAACTTCGCTGGCAGCAGCGTGTCACCAACAGGGAAGTATCAAGGCGCACCGGCATAAACAACATTGTGGCCGAGGTGAAGCAGCAGCGGTGGAGGTGGCTGGGACACATCCTTCGGATGGGCAAGACCAGACTCCCTCATACTGCGCTGAGATGGGCACCACCGGGGAAGAGGAAGCGAGGCAGACCACTCGGCACCTGGAGGAGGACAGTGGAGGACGAGATGAGAGAGGCAGGCAAGACCTGGAATGAACTGAGCTGGCTTGCCCAGGACAGAGAGGGCTGGAGGGAGTTTGTTGGCGCCTCATGTCTCGGGTTGCGGGATGAAGAAGATAAAGTAAGTTACGTCACGTTTTCTCACACGTCACGTTACCAGGTGAGAAAATGTGACAGGTGATAAAACGTGATGGTAAAGCCGTCAGGGTAATTTGTTTTCAGTTTGTGGCGCCACAATCGTTCCCTGACTTTGCGTTCGCACGCATTCTTGGAGTGGCACTGTTCTATTGCAGTAACCCTCATGTTCGCCATGGAGTGGTTGTTAGCTTGGAAGTGTTTGGCTACCAGGGTTTCAGCACGCAAGCCTTCCGTTTCTCTGATCCCTTCATTTTTTTATGCTTCACCTGTGGCCATAAAAGCGTTTCTTTAGTGGCTGTTCCGGCTCTCCCAACGTACTGCGTGTCCCCACAGCGTGCACAGTTGATGAGGTACACCATGTCACTGCTAGTGCACGTCAGTCTATGGCGTACCTGGAACACCTGACGGTGTGGACACTGGTGAACTGTGTGGTCTCTTGCAGATGTTCAGCGCAGAGGACACAGCTCTTTTTCGCTTCACGAGACGGTCCTTCAGTTCAACGCAACGCTTGAAGAATACTTTCTCCTCTGAGCATAGTCTCCTCCGGCGGACGCTCTGCCCGAAGGGAATGCCACGGACGCAGTGGCGTGGATGGCATGAGTTGAAGGGGAGGTACATGTTGCCGTCTGTTTCATTGATGTGCACATCCGTGGTCAATTTCCCATCAGTGATGCTTATCTCCGCATCCTTAGTATGGAGAAGAAATTAAAAATGAAACATGGAGTAAATCTACCTGAATACGCTATCAAATTCAACAATTGCAAATTTCCGACAAAGTCAGAAAAATCTGCAGCCTTTGTTGACATTTTCGCCAAAACCAGCACTTTGGAAAGTTTGTCTGCAGAGACTAATGTAAATAAAGATTATGAAGAAAAGGAGCTTACCTGCGGTAGAGCAATCCATGAGACTGATTTGTATCTGAATGCCCCCATAACATTTAATGAAGTGCAGGAATGTATATCTAAACTGGGCACTAAAGAACGTCTGTAGGGCTTGATGGGGTGTCCAATGGCATACTACGGCATCTTCCACGTAATGTCTTATGTTTTTCTTCATTGTTTTGTTCATAAGTGCTGGAGTGATGGCAAATTTGCCCAAAGTATGGAAACGTTCAATCATTGCTCCCATTCACAAACATGGAAAAAGCTGGAGTGACATTAATGATTATCGACCCATTGCTCTTACGTCCCACACAGGTAAACTCATGGAATGTATCGTATAAACAGACTAATCCATTACTGTATGAAGCATCAAATCATTCCAACAAAACAAAGCTGGGTTTCAAATATACTGAGAGGCAGAAATTCCGCACAAATATAAAAAAAATCATGCACAAAAATCTCATTTGTCGGTTATTTAATTGGAAACTTGGAAACAACTTAAACAAACCAAATCTGCGTTAGAACCTTTGATTGAAAATGGCATGGTGAACAGAAAAAAAACGACCTGAATCAAATTCATAAACAACTGTCAAACATGGTTATTGCACAGCATAAACCATCTTTCAAAAGAGATGATTCTGTCAATATCCGGTGTATCCACCACTGGCAGCTACACACGCTCGAAGACGCTGAGGCAAGGACTGCACGAGACGTCGGATCTGCACCTGCTGGAAGTTGACCCAGTGATGCTGAAGAACGGCGATCAGTTCACCTCTCGTCTGGGGCCTCGGCTGATGCTGCTCCACTCTCCTGCCGAGCGCGTCCCAAAGGTGTCAATGCAGTTCATGTCAGGTGACAGGGATGGCCAGGGCATCACCTCCACTCCATTCTGCTGCAGAAACTGACGGGTCATCCGGGCACTGTGAGGTGTAGCATTATCACGCTGGAACACAAATCTGCGTCGTCCACCATGGTGATCCAGGAGTGGAAGCAGGACAGGCTGGAGAACGTGGTTCACGTAACGCTGTGCCGTGATGTTGCCATCGATCACCACGAGCTGGGATCTAAAGTTGGCGTTGATGGCACCCCACACCATCACTGAAGGGCCGCCAAACCGGTCGAGCTGCCTTACACAAGGGTCATGATACCGTTCTCCTCGTCTCCTGTAAATTCTGATTCTCCCATCAGTGTGGCTCATGCAAAAACGTGACTCGTCAGATGAGATGACATTCCTCCATGCGCGTCTTCCTAGAACGCACCATTTGCTGTCCCATGGCGCCGGGCCTGCCCATGTCTGTCAGTCAATACAGGGCCAGCGGACGGCCTGTGACACCTGGTTCCTGTGTGTGACAGGCCATATTCTAATGGCCAATTTACCGAAAGGTTTATCTATCTACAGACGTTGTATTGGCGCAATTCGTGGACGACATTTGTTTATGGATGAATGTTACCATGAAGCGAAAAACCATTTCACGGTCACTTAATTACATACGCATTAAATATGAACATGAACTCAATAAAATCAATAGTTTTCTCTTAGAAAATGAACTATCCTTTCTGTTGAAAAAAAATTATACTTTTCAATTCAAGGTACGACCTGGAGAATCTTCCTGTGTCTACTTTAAATGGTTCTATCTTACAGCATGTGATTTGTAAAGTTTTTAGGTGTATATATAAATTCTAAACTTTCTTGGAATCATCACATTGACTATATTACAAACAAAGCAAGAAAAAGATCAAACTTTCTGAAGATCGTAACTAAAAAAAAGTGGGGGACAAGATACAACAACTTTAACTGCTCTAGCAACGGCTCTCGTGCGTTTACGGCTTATTCATGCCAAAGAAGTCTTTTTGAGTGCGTCCCAATCTTTTGAATAAATTGCAAAGTATTGACTGCAAGGCTTATAAACTTGCTGTAGGTGTTCCCACACATGCTTCTAACTTAGGAACTTATAGTGAAGCTGAAATATTACCTCTTGAAGAGTTCAGAAAAGTGTCTGCCTCAAAATTTACTTTAAAGAGTGTTACCTGAATAGACTTTGTACAAACGAGGTATCTTTAAAATCTGTAGTAGATTTTGTTAAACGCGCGGGAAATCCAATCATTAAAAACTAGTAAGTCTTATATTTCCAATCAAAACCTAGACTCTAAAATCACTAACATTGCTTCTAAACCATCCTTCTCACCAATTTTCTGGTGGGTGCAAAACAGCCTCTCTTTTGATAAGACTTCTAATGATATATCAAAAGAGAGATCCCCTATATTTTAAAAAAAAAATTGTCAATATTCATCTGGATGAAAATTACAGAAATAACATGAAGATTTTCACTAACGGCCCAGTTTTAGACGATAATGGAGCAGGTGCTGCTTTTATTATTCCAGATTTGAATGTTAAGAACCTCTATAATCTTGGTAAAAAAAAAAAAAAAACTGTTCATAT
>JADBJO010018889.1:15000-25000 GCA_016801955.1 Conus betulinus
TCATGTTCTCCACAACTTGCCATCGCAGACGGACAACAATCATTCACTATTTCTCTCGAGGTTGAAGACAAACCAGTCGTTATTTTTTTTTGTTTGTTTGTTTTTTTTTGTTTTTTTTTTTTGTTGTTTGTTTGTTTGTTTGTTTTGTTGTTTTGTTTTTTTTTTAATCGACACTGGCGCATCAGTCTCTTTGATGGGTGAACTTGTGTTCAAAAACACTTGGGAAGATAAAGTCTGTCACTGGCCCCATGCAAAATAACACTGAAGACTTACACTGGCCAGCACATTCCAGCACTACGTGAAGAAGCTCTGGTTTGTGCTTCTTACGACAACAAAAGTCTGCCATGCTTTTTTATCACTGCTGTTGGTGGGAAAGGACCCAGTTTACTGGGTAGAAACTGGATCTGGGAATTGGAATTGGCGTCAGCAGTCTTGATCAATCACGTGATTGACAACTCAGCTTGCAGGCTGAACTTGATTGTTTTCCTAATCTCTTTAAGGATGAACTAGGAAATGTTAGTTCATTTCCAGCTAATTACATATGGAGGAAAACAGAAAGCCATGGTCTGACAAAGCAAGATCAGTGCCGTATAGAGGCAAGGCTGACACTGAACCTCAAATGAAAATGCTGGCATCATCGAACCAGTGATGTACCCAGCCTGGGCCACACCCATCGTGCCTGTACTCAAGTTTGATGGAACTGTAAGAGAGTGTGGGCATTACAAAGTCACCATGAACCAGGTTGCTAGGGCTGATATCTACCCATTGCCTAGTGTTGAAGACCTCTTCAAAAACGTTGCTGGTGGGAAAACTTTCACTAAGCTTGATTTGACACACGCATACCAGCAATTACCACTCATAGAGGATTCAAGAAATCTCACCACAATCAACACACCCAAAGGACTGTTCCGCCAAAGGACTGTTCAAATACAATCGATTACCTTTCAGCGTATCAGCTGCACCTGCAATATTCCAAGGAACAATGGATTGTTTGTTGCAGGACATTCCACAGATGGCAGCATTTCAGGATGACATTCTCATCACTGGAGATTCAGATGAAACTCACATTGTGCATCTCAGGGAAGTTCTTCGCAGAGTAGACGCAGAGGGTTTCCGCATGAAGAAGGAAAAATGTGAGTTCATGCTACCAGAAGTCACATACCTTGGCCATCGTATCACAGCAGAGGGAGTATGTCCAACTGCAGACAAGGTGAAAGCAGTTCAAGATGCCCCAACTCCAAAGGATGCTTCTACGGTGAAGTCTCTCCTTGGCCTGGTCAATTCTATGGAAACTTTTCGCCACACCTGTCCACAGTTCTTTCGCTGCTGAACGATCTCCTTTGTAAAGGCATGGTGTTCGGGTGAGGAAAACAACAGTCTCAAGCTTTTGAGAAAGTGAAGGAGATGCTGTCCTCCATTGACTTGTTAGTTCACTTCAACCCAGATCTGACAGTGACTTTGTCTTGTGATGCATCAGCTGTGGGTCTAGAAGCTGTTTTAGCCCATCGACTACCAGTTGGCAAGGAACTGCCCATTGCATATGCTTCAAGCACTCTAAACAAAGCTGAGCGGAGCTACTCCAACATCGAACGAAAAGCTCTTGCTATCGCATTTGCAGTAAAGAAATTTTCGTGACTACCTCTTTGGAAGACATTTCTGGGTGTACACAGACCACCAACCACTGATGACTTTGTTCAAAAAAACACAAGCCACTTTCTGCAGAAGTCTCACCAAGGATTCAGCACTGAGCCATGCAGCTATCTAGGTATAAGTACACCATTTGCTACGAGCCTCGCTCCTCCATGACACATGCAGATGCACTGAGTAGACTGCCCATCCCTGAAACCAGTCCCGAAACTGAAGATGGTGAACCTGAAAGGTTTGTTTTCCTGATAGCCCAATCATCCACCATTCCTGTCAATGCGGTAGACATACAGAGAGAAACAGAACGTGACCCAGTTCTGTCCAGAGTTAAAACGTACCCACTTTGTGGATGGCCTTCAGAACTTCCTTTAAAATTCCAGACAGAGCTGAGATTGGACCAGAGCCATGAATCGGAGCTAAGTGTTCAGAGTGGTACCGTGATTTTCAGAACTAGAGTTGTTGTACCTCCTGCCTGCAGGAAGCCAGTGCTTGACGATCTCCACGCATGCCATTCAGGCGTCAGTAAGATGAAGTGTCTTGCGCGCTCCTATGTTTTGTGCCTGGAGTTGATCAAGACATTGAGTTCATTGTTTGGAACTGTGTGAAACCTGTCAACAGGTTCGTCACATGCCGGGAGAAAGCTCTCTTCACCCATGGGAATGGCCAGAAAAACCCTGGTCCAGACTGCACATAGACTTTGCAGGGCCATTTCTGAATTACATGTTCCTTGTGGTGGTTGACTCTCACTCAAAATGATGACAAAAGAGAAAACTACTTGTTGCATCAGAGAACTGTTTGCAACGCATGGGATTACAGACACAATTGTCTCAGACAATAGTCCAACCTTCACCAGCAGTGAGTTCAAGACCTTCATGCGGGAAAATGGAGTGCGCCATGTGCTGGTTTCACCCTATCATCCAGCTTCCAATGGTCTGGCAGAAAGAGCTGTCCAAACATTTAAGGAATCAATGAAAAAGATGTCATCCAGACTCACTCTGCGCCCGAAAGTTAGCCACGTTTTGCTTTCCCATCATGTCACACCTCATTCAACAACTGGTGTTTCACTTGTAGAATCAGTGATGAAAAGAAGCCTGAAGACTCGGCTTGATTTGGTTCAGCCCACCTTAACAAGCAAGGTGGAACAAGCTCAAAGCAAAGCAGAAGTCCTGCCATGATTGCCATGCAAAAGACAGACATTTCACAATTGGGGACAAAGTGTATGCAAGAAACTTTGGATCTGGCAATGGGTGGTTGCAAGGGACCATCACTGAGATAACTGGCCCTTTGTCGTTCAAAGTACAACTGACAGATGGCCGCATTGTGCGCCGCCACGTGGACCAAGTGCGCAGCCGCTGGAATGATGACAGTTCACAGCTGACCCCTCATCTTCCCATGGTCCCAGATCCCTTGCTCCCAATAGAGGATCCCTCAGACTTGCCCCTGACTAATCCCATTTCGGTTCCAGCTTGTTGTGACCCTCCACAGTCAGTGGTCACTCATGACTCATATCCAGCCACCCCAGCTCGTTGCAGACCACCCAAAGCTACCAGTGACCAGAGCAGCAAGTCCCCATCCCTTTGCTTGATCTTCCCCTGCAGCACAGAACAGAGACTGTGGACAGCATTCAAGTCCTGGCGAAATGTCACCAGCTTCTTCCCAGTTTTCCAAAGGCCTGTTCCTGCTTCAGTTGAGCGTCCGCAGAGACTCCGCAAGCCTCCAGACAGACTTGATTTGTGATCTGGTGACATTTGCAGTTAACCACATTGTAAAGAATCCCTTGATTTTTTTTTTTGTTTGTTTGTGTTTTTGTTTTGTTTTGTTTTGTTTTGTTCTTTCATTTGTGTTCTTCAGTGTTTTGAAAGAAAGAGGAGAAGTTGGGAAAAATTAGTTCAATGAAAACATTTGACTGATCTTTATTTCAGTGACACTTAATGTTTTCTCTGAGACTAAGAAGTTGGGGGGAAAAATTAGTTCAATGAAAACATTTGACTGGTCTTTATTTCAGTGACACTTAATGTTTTCTCTGAGACTTCTTTGTTTCCCTCCTGTTAGTTTTGTTGAAACATAAAAAGGGGAGTGTTGGGTTATTTCCCTCGAGGTTTCTCTTCACTTAAAGAACATAATAAAAGAATGACTTCTCAGTAACGGCTGCTGTATCCTTGTCCAAAACCATCACACTAATTATTATTGTCATAAATTGATTCAGATCGGGTTTTGGTGTGATGTTAATTTACTAAATGATGCATGCATTTAAAATACATAATGATCTTGGGTCCATAAACTGAGGAAGGGTCACTCCGTTTTCAATGAAAAGATGGGCATTATCTTCACCAGATTTTTTTCCAGGAACAAGTATTTGGACAGTCCAAAAACTGGCTTCTATTTGGCTGTGAAAATGATTAGCTTTATATACACTGGAAATAAATTTGTCGCTTCCTTCAAACACAAAAAAATGCATATTCTTTCGTACACTTTCCTTTGCCATAAAATACACAGTAACACACTGTGCAAAACAACTTAAGCACTTTTATTTATTTTTTTTCTTGGTAGGGGGTGTTGTATTACCTATTGCCTGTTCATCAGATGTCACACTATGTATTTTTCCGCAGCTGAGAGAGTATTTCTGTTTACAAGGTTTCCAACTTTTTCCAATGCTTTATCTGCTATATGTGGCACGACTGAGAAGGAAACTGAAAATGTGAATAAGTCCTGGATGGACATTTGAAAAGCTGTCATAGTTTGCTGGGTATCCAACATTTTATGACGAAAATAAGCCTGGACCCCAGCACCGATTTTCATTTTCCATTGTCCTCCATCACTGCAAGACATTTCTGCTAAGTGTAGATTGGAACGACTCTGCTGCACGTGCAAAGTGGAGAAGCTTTTGCTCCATTCAAATCATGTTGTTTAAAGCCCAGTCGACAACAGGGACCAATGTCAGGACTGTCATATCATAAAAATTGCTTCCATGCGTTGTTTTTTTTTTTGCCGATGCTTTCAAATGTACTCAAAATGCCTTAAAATTGGTTCCATTAGATTTTTTTCAAAGGTGTGTTTGAAGTGCCTTGAAACTGATTCCATCAGATGTTTTGCTCAAAAACGTGTTCAAAGTGCATTAAAACTGGTTCCATCAGATGTTTTTCAAACGTGTTCAAAGTGCATTAAAACTGGTTCCATCAGATGTTTTCAAACGTGCTCAAAGTGCCCTGGAACTGGTTCCACCCGCCACAATGTCTTAGATCACATGGTCAGTATTTATCTCTTTTGAAAGCTAAAAAAAAAATTAAATGGTGTGTACATCTACTAACACGGTCTTCATAAAATCTGTCGAATGTCATGTAAATCCCAACACTCCATAAGCCTATGTTCAATGGTGAGTGGCTCACCACATGGTATGTATGCTCCATAAAACCTTCTCACCTTTAAAAAAAATGCGAGTTGCTCGGCCTTACAGTCTGGCATGCAGGCGTAAAGTGAAACCATTCAGTGATTGCAGATGAACGTTGATCCTTTCATCTTCACAGTTTTGATAACAGCAGGAAAGAGCAACAGAAGGCAACATCAGCATGTGCACACCAATGGCAAAAAATAAATGGTATTTTCTTTCTCTAAATATAAAATTTGTCACACCTGTGATGATGTAAATCTGGTTTTGAAATCGGAGCTACAAAAAAGAGGACACCTGTCAGCGTTGAAAATGAGTGTTTATTTTGTCTAAATCTATTTTCATCATTGTCCTGTTCGTATTCTTTAATCATCAGACTCTTAGTTTTACTTTCAGTCGCCAGACTTTTGTTTGAACTTGACTGTAGTTTTTATTATCGTCTCTTGTTTCACTTTAGATATTCCTTTTGTTCCGAGTGACTCGTCAATTCCTAGTTTTACGTCATTAAGTGTTTACACAATTCCTATGGTAGACGTCATTGATCGTGTTGTTTACTAGAGGTTTTGGAGGGCTTTGCAAGTGTGATAGAAAGTGCAGACGTTGTTTTCTTCAGTCTTAATCAGTACTCCGGTTTGTTAGTTTGACATCATGGTTCAGTTCAAAGATCTGTATCTCCGTTTTGCGTAGTCTTCACATAGAACTTTGTTTCTTCATTTATCTATTCAGCATCTTCATTTCCAGTGTTCACTAATTATCATTCTTACTTAGTCATTCAACTTTATTTCAATAAATTAATATCAGTTTTCTTTCAAGTGTGACTTTAGTTCAAGTGTGTTTAAACGAGTATCCTTGACAACAGCTGATATCCTATGCGAGGTGCCGTTGAGAAGAAAATACACGTTTTGAAGACGTACTGGTCCTCTGAAAAGCTGTCATAGTTTGCTGGGGTATTCAATATTTATCACTGTCCAAAAACCTGAGCCAGAGCCCAGACTCTCATTATCTGCCGTCCACATTTACTGCAAGATATTTCTGCAACGCTCAGTGTGGGACACGCCTGATTCCACTCGCAAAATGTGAAAGATTTCATTCGAATCAGTCCATGTTGCTCAAAGCCCATTCGACAGCAGTGGGCCATATCAGGACTTGTGCATTCCAGATTGATTCCATACATGTTTTGTTTTGGGGGAAAGTTCAATAAACATTCTCAGAACGTTTTAAAACTGATCCATTCTTCCCAGCGTATTTGATGACATGCTAAATATTTATCTCTTTTAAAAACTCAAAAATCAGATATGGTGAAACATCTCAGAATACGGTTTACATGGAACCTGCCGGAACGTGTTCACGTCAAATGTCTTGTAAATTCCAACACTCTACAGGGATGTGTTTCACAGTCAGTGGCTCTTCACATGGTATGCATGTTCCATGGAGCTCCTCACCTTTTAAAAGATAAGAAATGATTGGCCACTTCAAGTCATATTTCCTTCACACATACTCTAATTGGCCTTCAAATTATTTCCATCTCTCAAAAAAAAAAGAGAGAGAGAGAAAAGAAAACCTTGGATCAAAAAAAATAATATCTCATCTCTTTTCGAAACAAAAATCAACTGTGGACATCCCTAAACAAGACTTCATGCAGTCTACCGTAAAGTTTTTATGTCGATTCTCATGTAAACCCCAACACTCCATAAGCACTTATTTCGTAGTGGGTGGCTCGTCACATGGTATGTATGCTCCATAGAGCATCTTTCCCTTTTCAGAAAGACGAGGTGACTGGCCAGTTCATCGCCTTAAATGCCCGCATGATCAACCATACAGTCCTTGCAAATGAACTTCGACCTTTTGATCTTCCCAATTTTCAGATTATTAACTGCCAGAACGAGTAAAAGAAGGCAACACTTGCTTGTGCACACCAATGGTAAAATGGGGTATTTCTTTGTTCTAGAGTGAAATCTCTCTTGGCTTTATTTTTCAAGTTTCAGTTTCAGTTTCATCAAGGAGGTGTCACTGCATGCGGACTAGTCCATATACGCTACACCACATCCGCTTTTTTTTTTTAGACCACACTACGCATGATTTTAAGCCAATTGATAAATGAATTAACAAAAATAAGATGAGAGAATTGAAGAAGATGTTCTCGTGGCTACAATTCAGGGGATGTCTGACCTACGCATTAGCCCAACGTGCTGGGTCAGACCTTGAGTGCCTACCTACCATGCTTTTTTAATGTTCGACATTACAGCCACCAAAAAAGCAAACATCTCATTTGCCTTACATGGTGCCGTCGATATGATAACAGAAATTTTGATGAAGTATTGTTCTTATGAAAAGCTGTCATAGTTTGCTGGGGTATCCAGTATGTGCGACAGGTGGCAACAATAGCATGTGTACACCAAGGGCAAAATAGAGTATTTCATTTCTCTAACATTACGTTAGTATGAGATTTCATTTTGTAAATGTGGCTTGAAATTGGAGTCACCTTTAAAAAAAAATCCCAAGTATAGTGAACTATCTCTGAACAAGTCTCCATGAGTCTGCCGTAAAATGTTCATGTCCATTGTCGTGTAAATTCCAACACTCCACAGGGACATGTTTCACAGTGAGTGGCTCTACACATGGTATGTATGTTCCTTAGAACCGTTTCACTTTTAAAAGATACGAGATGATTGGCCACTTTAAAAGTTATATTTCTTTCAAATATACTCTAATTGGCCTTTAGACTAGATCCGTCCTAAAAAAAAAAAAGAAAAAAAAGAAAGAAAAAAAGAAAGAAAGAAAAGAAAAAAGAAAACTGATCAAAGAAACAACATGTAATAACTTTCAGAAACTGAAAAATTACATTTAGTGAACATCCCTAAACAAGGTCTTCATGAAGTCTAATGTAAAGTGCTTATGTCGATTCTCATATACATCCCAACACTCCATAACACGTGTTTCACAGTGGGTGGCTCATGACGTGGTATGTATGCTCCATGGAGCCTCCTCTCCTTTTGAAAAATACGAGACGATGGGCCACTCCATTGTCCTGAATGCCTTGATGACCACCCATACGGTCATTGCAGATGAACCTTGACCTTTCGATATTCCTAAATCTTTACATTATTTAGAGCAGAAAGTGCACCAGAAGGCAATACTTGCATGTGCACACCACGGTAAAATGGAGTATTTCATTTCTCTAAATATAACATATCTTTTTGATGCTGTGAGTTTGGCTCTACATTACAGCCACTAAAAAGCAGAAGTATGTCTTCTGAAAAGCTGTCATAGTTTGCTGGGGTATCCAGTATGTGCAACAGGAGGCAACAATAGTATGTGCACACCAAAAGCAAGATACTGGTATTCTATTTCTCTGAAGATACGATAGTCTGAGATTTGATGTTGTAAACCTGACTTGAGTCACAAAGAAGTTGATTTCCGTTATTTAGTCATCTACATTTGATTAGGGCCTCTTTTTCTTTTGTATTCTTATTTATCGTCGCTGTTTCCATCTAGTGACGGCGGGGGGGGGGGGGGGGGGGGGGGGGGGACGCTGACCACACGGGTCAGAAGTGCCTCGTAGTTTGTTGACCTATACGAGACTTCATATCAGTGGTAATCGTCAGTGGTTCGTCGGTGATGCTGTACCTGTGGAAATTTGATTCAGCTGGATTCTTTTTGTGTTTAACGTGGTTCACGGTGCTTCGTCGACTTCAAATCAACTGGATTCGTCAGTGGTTCGTCGGTGCTGCTGCACCTGTGGAAAGTTTTATTCTGCTGTATTCTTGGGTGGCTCGGCTCGCCGTGTGGGTTCCCTGTTGGTGTTATATGCTGTTATCACCTACATCATTCTTCGTTTTGGAACGTTATTCATTCTCAATATATTCTGTGGATCGTTCCTTGGTGCGCATTTGAGGTTTTGAATCATTATGTGTCGTATAATACTATGTTATTTCCTTGGTGCCGCAACGTGGGTTTGTTTTGTGATCGGTTTGTATGATGCGTCATGGGTTTTTTTTTTTTGTTTTTTGTGTTTTTTTTGTTTGTTTGTTTGTTTGTTGTTGTTGTTTGGATATGAATGTGTGAATGAAAGAGCATAAAGTTCGGGTGAATGCTATTCGTTCAAAGATTTCTTATTTAGTTAGAAACGGGGGCGCTAGAACTGATAGGTCTATTCTCTGTCTTTCCACTTCAGTTCAAGTCTTTGCGAGCTTGACAAAGCACTGGTGCAGTTAAAAATGCAGACCATTATAATGAAGTGCTCTAAGAGCCAAGAGTAGTTCAGCTGTACTTTGCACCGACCAGTTAATGTACACTTGTTCTTGTTAAAAAATAAAAAATAAAAAAAAATTGTGCTGTTAAGGTTGGCATGTAACAACCGTTTGTTGATAGTTAACTACTTATATGAATATTGGAATAAGACTATATTGTTGTTATCCATAAATTTGTACAGGTGCTTATTCACTTCGTTCCTTTGCATTTTGAAACTGACAGCCTGAAAGAAAAGGTCATCACGGAGCCTGCGGTAGAGTGTGTATGTCAAGTGTCAATTAAATCCCAATACTTCATGAGCACTTTTTTGTGTTTTTTTAACAGCAAGTGGCTCATCACACTGTACGCACTATGAAGGCTCGTTAGATTTTAAAGGAAAGCGAGTGTTGGTTAAAAAAAAATTTAAAAAAAGGGGGGGGGGGGGGGGGTGACCTTGTGTATGTGTGCTAAGAACTAAATGTTCTCTTCGTTACAGACACCATTGGCAGATAAAACAAACTCTTTCTCTTTTGGAGAGACCTGAAAAAAGTTATGCACTTGTGTAGTCCACTGCTCTTGCCTGAGGTTTCTGATATAACTATGAACTTTGGGCTTCAGATCTCTGTAGGGGGCAGATAACTTGGACAGAATTTTTGTGGAGGCCATTTTTGACCAGATGATCAGCAGGCTCACAGCCTTGAATTCCAATATAAACATGAACCAAAGCAAGAACCCTGTAAC
>JADBJO010018889.1:27500-34402 GCA_016801955.1 Conus betulinus
TCAGCAAACCCTGGGTTACTCCAGAGCTTAAAAAACTCATCAACAGGAGAACTCGGGTGTACAAGAAGATGAAAAAGAAGGGCACCCAGGAGCTCAGAGATGAATGCCAAAAGCTGAGAAGGATCATTCAGCGCATGACCAGACAAAAATACTGGAAGTACATAAACGACTCCATCACTGAAACTTCCCGGGGAAACCTCCTTCACTTAAAAGGTTCTGGACCTATATCAAGCATCAGAGGACAGCAAAAGTAGGTGTCTCTCCTCTTAAAGTGAATGGCAAAATGATATCAGAGCCAAAGGACCAAGCAGAAACTCTGAAACAAACAATTTCAATCTGTGTTCACCGAACGAAATACCTACACGAGGGAAGAGTTCAAAGAGAAATGCCAGATGAGAAATGCAGGCTTTCCAGAGCTGACCAGTATCCAGATCTCCGAGGATGGTGTCTAAAGCTTCTCAAAGGTTTAAATCCATACAAAGCTTGCGGACCCGATGAGATAACACCCAAGGTACTGAAGACTCTTGCACCAGAAATCGCCCCCATACTGACTCGCATATTTCAGTCCTCCATCAACACTGGAGTTGTACCTGAAGACTGGAGATCAGCAAATGTCACACCAGTTTTCAAGAAAGGGGAGCACTACGATCCTGCAAACTACAGGCCAGTTTCTCTGACAAGTGTGCCTTGCAAGATCATGGAGCACATCATTGTCAGAGCTCTAATGAACCATCTAGAGAGCAACAAGATACTTTCCTCACGTCAGCATGGTTTCTGCAGAGGAAGATCTTGCGAAACGCAACTCTTAGAGTTGATGGAAGAACTGACAGAGACCATGGAAAAATGCGGCCAAACGGACATTATCATTTTGGATTTCGCAAAGGCCTTTGACAAGGTAAACCACTCACTCCTTCTTCACAAGTTACATCAGTATGGAGTACGGGGTCAAGTCAACAGGTGGATCGGTGGTTTCCTGAAAGATCGGCGACAGGCAGTTGTGGTGGATGGAACTAGATCTGACTTCATCCATGTCAAGTCGGGAGTACCTCAGGGCTCCGTTTTAGGTCCGAGTCTTTTCCTGGCTTAAATAAACGATTTGCCCGATAACCTCTCCTCATAGATGACACAGCTGTCTACCGGCAAGTAACAACCAGCCAAGACCAAGATGATTTACAACAGGACCTTCATAAGCTTGAAAAATGGGAAAAGAGTTGGGACATGACTTTCCATCCCTGTCAAATGCACAACCCTTCCAGTCATCAGCCCCCAACGAAAGACAAGCTCAGTGTCCCAAGCTACCATCTACACAGTCAGATCTTGACAAATGTCACTTCAACTAAATACCTAGGGGTCACCATCTCTCAAGATCTAAGTTGGGACCTACACATAAAAAACATCATCAGTAAAGCAAACAAGTCCCAAGGTTATACTGATGCCTGCCTCAAACACACTGTTCGCTCCTTTGCGCTGGGGAGTGGGGAGGATGGATCTTCCAGCACAGCAGACCAGGTCAGATTTTTTCAATGGGCAGCATTTTTTTCAATTGCAACAAAACGGACACTGCTTGAAAGCTGCACGCAGATATATGTTAAAGTGTGTGTGTATGTATTGGATGTGTGTGTGTGTGTGTGTGTGTGTGTGTGTGTGTGTGTGTGTATGATGCGCGTGCGCGCGCGCGTGTGTGTGTTTTGGGATGTGTGTGTATTGGGGGGGGGGGGGTGCGCGCGCGCGCGCGCGTGTGCGTGTGTGTGTGTGTGTGTGTGTGTGTGTGTGTGTGTGTGTGTGTGTGTGTGTGTGTGTCGTGTGTGTGCATTTCAGTGTGAATGTATGTGAACATGCTTGTATGAGTGTGTGCGTGTGTCTCTGTAGGTATGTTTTCCTTGTTTACAAACATTAGTGAGTTGACTTAGTGTGGCTGTGCTAGGATTGGAATTAGGTATGTGGGCGCTTGTATGTGATTTATATGTGTATATGTTATGATTAAAGATATCCACACGCAAAATGGTAAGTTGCTGGCAATATGTTTGTCAAGAACTGAAGTTGCTGGCAATATGTTTGTCAAGAACTGAATTGTGCATCATTTGTGTAAAGGATATTCCCAGACTGAGGATCAGTAGCAGCTGAACTTGATGAACTGTCAGAGAACAAAAGGAAGAGGAGTGGTGGAGAGAATGACCTCCGAGTCTCTCTCTCTCTCTCTCTCTCTCTCTCTCTCTCTCTCTCTCTCTCTCTCTCTCTCTCTCGCTCGCTCGCGCGCGTGTCGCACGCGCGCGCGCACACTCTGCCTGACTCAGTGTGTGTGTGTGTGCGCGCGCGCGTGTGTCTGTGTGTGTGTGTGTGTGTGTGTGTGTGTGTGTGTCAGTAATGGTACTAATAGTTGCTGGCAATTCTTTGCATTTATATTTCTTTGCCATGAATGTATCTGTGAATATAATGCTGTATGTATTACAGAATAATTGGTTTAGCTGTTTTATGATCGGTTTGGGTGGATGGATGGCGGATGGGGGGGGGGGGAGGGGGGGGGGGGGGGGGGGGGGGGGTGTTTGCGGGGCAAGGTTTTTTTTTTTTTTTTTTTTTTTTTCTTTCTCGTGTGTGTGCGTGTGTGCTTTGTCTCTTTCGTCTCGGTGACATAAAATTTTTGGCATTTTTTTTTTTTTTCATAGTTATGTGTAGATATGGATGGACCGTTAAAAATCCCATTTGAATGCGTTATCATGTGTATCATTGATAAAAATGACAAAGTCCAGCTCACTCTTAAAATGATGAATGCATTCATGTGCTGTTTAGATATAATGATTTTGTTCTGGCAGATATTTAGTTATGAAAATTATATTTAAATACTTGATAGATGATGCCGGTTTACAACGTGTGAAATATGCTCAGTAGATGGGGTTCGTGTGTAGTTTACTACTAGATTGGCATTAACAGATGAGGGGCCTAGCTTGCCTTGCGCTGCCCCCCTCCTTTCTCTCCCCCCGTCATCTTCCCTTCCCCTCCCCGTCCTCTCCCTCTTTCTCCGACGTTGCACTTCCCCATTCTTTGTTTTTTTTTTTTCCCCCCCCCCCCCCCCCCCCCCCCCGAAAATGTGGTAATTTGTGCGATAGCATTTAGTTGTATGCCTTGCGCTTTGCTGTTGCATTACCTTGCACGCTTGTGTCGTTCTTAAACAAGACTCACGAGCTGAAAAAGTACTCGTGCAAGCCGCGTACAAGTTGGTTGCACGCGCTACGGCACGCGCTGGTCATATCGCAAGTGTGGACAGATGGCTGCAGACTTGCTGACTCGGCGCACGGTCCTGTCCCTCCCGTTTTTTTTTTTTTTCCCCGCCGTTGTTTTCAACCGTACTTTTTAAGTACTCACATTAGTTTCTCAGTATATCCTCAATGCTGTCGGCGCACATAAGCGCATCGTTCCCCAAAAATTTAACCATGTTTTTTTGTTATTATAGCCTTGATTTTTTGACTTTACTAATTTTTGCTTTGTCTTATGTCATGTTTGCTTTTCTTTTATACATTTGGTCTTTATGTTCAACTGGAGGAAATCCTTTGTTGAATGAGACGCTGTTTTCTTTTGCGAGAGAGATGGTGAGATTTTGTTGTCACTCAGGGGACTGGTGATTTTGTTTGTATTTACCTACCTGTATTTCAGTTACATAATATGTCGATTGCTGGGTACAGTAGCTTCTGTATACAGTTGTGTATTCCTGCCTCTACTTATAAAGTTATAACATGAGTAACTCTGTAAGGTTTTGTTCAATGAACTGCCGTGGCCTAGCGGATCAAAAAAAAAGAGGAGGGATGTGTTTCACTATCTAAGAGAAAAGGCGTTCTCGGTGTATATCTCTTACAGGATACCCATTTTGACCCCAAGCTTGAAGTGTGTATCAGAGCAGAATGGGGTTATGAAGCATATTTTGCATCATATATGTCAAATTCAAGAGAGGTGTTGCGATACTGTTTAACACAATAATTTTGAATTTTGTGTAAAGAAGGTTTACAAAGATACAGGTGGAAACTACATTTTTGCTGTCGTATCCATTTTGGATAAGATGATGTTGATTTATTAGCCTGTATGGACCAAACCATGATGATCCTGATTTTTTTGTTGAGTTAGAAGATCATATTAAGGATGTTGGTGTTGAGAATGTTGTAATTGGAGGGGGACTGGAACCTGGTTCAAGATTTTTCAATGGATTATTTTAATTACAAGCATTATAACAATGTTAAAGCACAACAGCAAGTTGAAGACATGATGTTTAATCTAGATCTTACAGATATATGGAGAATGTTGAATCCTGAGTTGAAAAGATACACATGGCACAGATCCTCTCCTCTGCAGCAAAGTAGACTTGATTTTTTTTCTAGTTTCAGACTATGTGTCTACCTTCGTCACGGATGCAGATATTAAGGCAGGATACAGGACAGACCATTCAATGATTACTACTCTGACTTTAACCTTTGCTAGAGAAACTAAACGATACCCCTTCTGGAAATTTAATTTGCTCTTTGTTGAAGGACAAACAGTACATTGATGAAATTAACAAGGAAATTAAAGCTGTGATAGAAGAGTACGCAGTACTGCCCCTATTCGAGAGAACAACTACCATCTATTGAGCGTTCAGAAATTCAGTTTACTATTTCAGATCAACTGTTCCTAGACGTTTTATTAATGAAAATAAGAAGTAAAACCATAACATTTGCAACTGAAAAAAACGCAGAAGTAACGAAAAGCAGAAGCGTTTAGAAGTGAATATTGAAAAGTTAGAGAGAAAGGAACAGTTGACTGATGAAGAAAGACATGATTTAGAGCAGGACAAAGAGGAACTAGTTTAAACTTAGGGAAGCTAAAATGCAGGGGGTTTTTGATTCGATCACGAGCACGTTGGATAGCAGAAGGAGAAAAGGTCAATCAATATTTTTTGCTCGCTTGAAAAAAGAAACTTCTTAAACAAAAATATGACAAAGTTAATATTAAATGATGGTTTAGAAATATCTGATGTCGAAAGGATCCAACATGAAGTGAAGAAAATTTTATGTAGAATTGTACCGGTCAAAGGAAGTTGAGGATTGCGAAATTTCTGAAATGGTTAACTACCTCATGTCCTAACAGACAACGAAAAGGTACAATTAGAAGGAGAAATATCTATGGATGATGAGGCTGGCTATGCACTTAAACAGATGAAAAACAATAAAAGCCCTGGATCAGACGGATTACTACTGTTGAGTTCTTCAAATTTTTTTTGGACATCACTTGGAACATTCATTGTGCGATCTTTAAACGAAGTTTTTAAACTAGGGCGAGTTGTCCACCACACAAAAGGAAGGAAATTATAGTGTGTATTCCTAAAGGGGATAAATCTCGAGATGCCATAAAAAACTGGAGGCCAATTACTCTTTTGAATGTTGTTTATAAGATAGGGTCAGCATGTGTTGCGAATAGACTGAAAATGGTTCTTCCAAGTTTGATCAATGAAGACCAAACAGGATTTATGGTCAACAGATATATCGGAGATAACATTAGATTAATCTATGACTTAATTAACTACTTGGAAACACACCAACTACCTGGTTTGCTGTTATGTTTAGATTTCGAGAAAGCCTTCGATTCCCTTGACTGGGGATTCATGAATAAAGTACTTGTAGCATTCGGTTTAGGACCAGATATTCGTAAATGGATAAGTAACTTTCTATAACGATATCAAGTCAACTGTTCTTGTGAATGGACAGGCATCTGGTTGGTTTCCTGTGGGTCGTGGGTGCAGGCAGGGTGACCCAGTTTCACCCTACATATTCATTTTGTGTGTGGAAATCCTTGCCATTATGTTGAGAGATAATAGAATTATAAAAGGGATCCAAATTAACAATACAGAACACAAAATTTTCACAATATGCGGACGATGCAGAAATTATGCTTGAAGGTGACAGAGTGTCTTTTGAGGAAACTCTGATAACAGTTGACAGGTTTGGAAGAAAGTCAGGTTTGATATTAAAAACACAGAAAAAACAAGTGCTATATGGCTTGGCAGTAGGAAAAAATTCAACGATTTGCTATATGCAACATTTACGTATTCAGTGGAATCCACCACAGTTCAAAATTCTGGGTATCTTATTTACCAATGATCTTGCTTATTGTTCAGAAATAAACACGCAGGCTAGATTTCTTGAAATAAGAATGCTATATAAGGCATGGTTAAAGAGGCAGATTACTCCACTAGGCAGGGTGGCTATTTTAAAGTCTTTAATCTTGTCCAAACTAATTCATCTCTGGATGCTACTTCCAAATCCTCCCGATGATGTAATTAATGCTATTCAAAACTCAGTATTTCGATTTGTTTGGAATAGAAAAAAGGGATCGTATAAATAGAAAAACTGTGGTTAAAAACGTAATGAATGGAGGACTTTGGTGTGCCTAGAATAAAAGAATATATTTTTGCATTAAAACTTGCATGGATTAGAAAAATAAGAACATCGTCTCCCAAGTGGAAAGCATTACTTTGGCAAGTTGTCCAAAAATATGTCATCTGGAAAAAAATGGTTGTAGTCTTCCTCTAGGTCAATTATCCAGAAAAAAATTTTGGGTTGATGTATTTGAGGCATATAAAGAATTTGGCAAAAGGATTATATCTTGCATTTCCGAAGAAATTGCTTCCGAAAATATATTTTAGAAAACATAAGATAAACAAAAAAAAAACCATTTTTTTTTCAAAGTCTGTTCGACAAAATATATATACAAATTGGACATGTAAGAAAGAAGATGGCACGCTTTTGGCATATAGAGAGTTCAATTACAAATATGGGTTTTGCATTGACTTTATTTCGTACACTGGATTATTAAGGGAGGGTAAACGCATATATTCGGAAAACTGCAGTAACAATGACAAATAACAAGCATGAAGAAATGTC
>JADBJO010018890.1:0-15000 GCA_016801955.1 Conus betulinus
GCGCGTGCACGCGCATGCACACTCACGCACAATGTGTTCTCACACGGAAATGGGCGTCTGGTAAACATGGCCAGAATTCATGTTGAGTACGCGCCATCCGTTTGGGACCCACACACCAGCAACGAGATCCAGGAGATCGAAAAGATCCAGCGTAGAGCAGCCAGATGGGTCACACACAGCCACAGACAAACAACAAGTGTGGATGAAATCCTACGCTCTCTGAAGTGGCCTACATTAGAGAAAACAAAGACAAAGTGCTAGACTGGAAATGATGTACAAATCCCACCACAATCTTGTCGACATCAACTCTTAATTGCTATCAGCAAAAAAACATACCTAAGTATCTATCAGCAATAGAACATACCTAAGTATCTATCAGCAATAGAACATACCTAAGTATCTATCAGCAATAGAAACATACCTCAGTACCTATCAGCAATAAAACATACGTCAGTATCTATCAGCAATAGAACATACCTAAGTATCTGTCAGCAACAGAATATACATCTCCTTCAACTATGAACATGAATTAGCGGGAGGTTTGCACCTCAGTATCTATCAGCAAGAGAACATGCATCTCTTTCAACTATGAAAATGAATTAGCGGGAGGTTTGCACCTCAGTATCTATCAGCAAGAGAACATACATCTCCTTCAACTATGAACATGAATTAGCGGGAGGTTTGCACCTCAGTATCTATCAGCAAGAGAACATGCATCTCCTTCAACTATGAACATGAATTAGCGGGAGGTTTGCACCTCAGTATCTATCGGCAATAGAACATACATCTCTTTCAACTATGAACATGAATTAGCGGGAGGTTTGCACCTCAGTATCTATCAGCAATAGGACATACATCTCTTTCAACTATGAACATGAATTAGCGGAAGGTTTGCCTGAAGGCATATTGTCATGTAATCATCATATAAAAGGATAATACAAATTCACCGGGGACTTAAGGGGCATTTAGACATTCCAGGATCAATTTCAGTGGCAGAGAAGACAAACATGAGCGTGACTCTGGTTTCCCTCTTCACAAGAGCACCGTGAACAGTGTGATCATCAGCCGCCCACATCTGACTGAGGGCAACCCCCTTCAACATCACCATCATACCAACTTGTGCACCCACATCAGATTTTGATGACAGTTGAGTTCATTTTTTTCTCCCAACAACAGGAGATTCTTTACCAAACACCTAAGGAAGACACATACTATGTGATGGGAGGCGGCTATGCTCAAGGTAAGGTGGAAACAATACACAACTGGCCATACACTTATGAACAATTTTGCAATACAGTGACAAATGATAGCGGGGGGGGGGGGTGGGGGGGGGGGGGGGGGGGGGGGGGGGGGAAGGGGGTAGAGGGTCAGACACCTTGAATTCTCCGGCTGCAACAACATTCGGTTGTTGTTGTTGTTATTATTACCATTATGATGATGATGATGGTGATGATTGTTATTATGATTATTATTATTGTAGTAGTAGTACTAGAAGTAGTAGTAGTCGTAGTAGCAGCAGCAGCAGCAGCAGTTTTGTTAGTAGTATTAGTAGTGGGTTTTTTTAGCAGTTGTATTAATATTATTGTTGTTTTTATTGTCGTTGTGTTGATACCCACCGCAGCTACCATAATCCCCATTATCGTCATCGTTATGGTGCTACTGCTGCTCCTGCTGCTGCTGCTGCTGCTGCTGCTGATGATGATGATGATGACAATGACGACGACGACGACGACGACGACGACGACGACGACGATGATGATGACAGTGATGCTGTTTAATATCGTTGTGATAATGACAATGATAAAACGATGACGATGATTGTGACGGACCATTTTTGCCCGGTCCCAAACTGTGGGGACTATTCTAAAGTTGCATTAGTTTGCCTGTTCACCGGTCAACCTGTTCACCTGACAAGTATTCACCCGAATTTTGTGTCAGTCAAATGAGTGAGGATTTTCTCTGTCTCTGCTGATTTGCCAGCCTGAAACGTCACACGCTGCCAAAGAGAGAAAAAAAACATAACGTTTCTTCTTTCTCTTCTTCTTCTTCCTCTTTTAAATAAGGTATTATTTGATTTATGAACTGGAAGTTAGAGTTTGTACTTAGGGAGTTGGCTTTTCCTACAAGTGGTCGTGGATTTTCCCATTTCTTAGTGAAGGCCTACGATATTTGATTGTTCCCTTGATTGATCTTGTGACTGACGAGACTTGACAAGACAAAGGGTGATTGTAGGAAGTTGTGATTTGTGTGATTCGAGAGGTGGATGAGAAGAATGAGTGAGTGGATGGAAGAGAGAATATGTATATTTATAAGACCAGGGGAAAAATGATCAAGTTAAATTAATGTGTTATTTTAAAAGTAAAAGAAAACCCCAACATTGTTTATATATTTTCTCTAAAGTATTGTAATGATGTGAGTGTGTTGGAAGTGAGCAATGCAAATCATTGCGTATACATTATTGGAGCATGTATTCTGATCCCTGTTGTGGACACGTCTAGTGATGATAACGTGGAACGATTTTTTTTTTTTCATCTTTGTTTTTCTTGATAGAAAGGACAAATGGAAATGTTCCTTTATCTGTATTATTGTATTTTTGGTGCATCAGGAAATCTTTTCTTCATGTGTACTCACTCACTGTGTTAGTCGAGGATTTATTTATTTATTTATTTATTTATTTTTAATATACCCATTGTATTCAAACTTAGTAAACAACATTAAAGGCATATCCCCCAAAGCCCAGAGAAATGCATTATGTGAAGAGTGACAGGCTGTGACATAAACAAGGACGATAAATATTTAGGTAGTAGACTAAGTAATCAATGTAGTTATACCGTTCCCAGGTGTCAGTGATGCCCCTGACTCCGGTCTGGAGCTGATTGCCACCAGGTGTGGGGGTACAGCCCGTGCCCTAGCCGTTGTTTCCGTCAAGACGACGTACAGAGGCTGACCACCAGGTCAGTGGAGGACTCGTGTGATAAAGGGCCTCTGGATCGATTCTCCGTCACGACGACGTTGAGAAGTTGACCATCAGATCGGTGGTTCGGTGTGTGTATGTGTGTGTGTGTGTGTGTGTGTGTGTGTGTGTGTGTGTGTGTGTGTGTGTGTGGTGTGTTGTGTGTGTGTGTGTGTGCGTGTGTGTGTGTGTGTGTGTTGTGTGTGTGTGTGTGTGCTCTGTTGTTTTTTGTCGTTTTTGTTTTCTTCTGTGTGGGTGTTCCCAGGACTCCACGAACTGCATCCGTGAGCAGCTCTGCCTACTGTGTGAAGACTGTGACTTGGACTGGACGCAGCCACATTGTATGAACTGTCTGTTAGGGCATTGCTGAAGGTGCCAGCGAAGTCTACGATGGGAAAAAAAAAATTCTTGTGCCCGTCTATATATATAATTATGATGGTAATATGTCTGTGTAATGTTTTGATGGTTCAGGCAGCATTAAAGAAAAAGAAACTTAACTTGCGTGTTGCCTGGCTGTCTGTATTCGTGTAGTGTGGGTGTGTTTATAACAACAACAACAAAGTCGTTACGCACTGTCAAGGGATACAACTACGTAGACGTTTTGTAAACTTGGGAATAGGAGTTGTTCCCCGTGTATCTAGGGGCGACGAGTAACGTTGTCATCAAAGACAAAGGGAGTCTCCGGCTTAACGATAGTTATACAGAGCCACATACACGCCCGGCCAACCTGATTTGGTGTCGGAACTGATGATTTTAACGCCTGTAAGTGTTGACTTGAGTTTGGTTGACTGACTTTGCTTGCTGATCAGTTCGAGCATCGTTTTATTACCTGTGTACCGTAAGTCGACAGAAGAAATGGCGATTTATCGTTACGATCCAGCAAAACGTCTCTCCTTTCGTGCAGCGGTTAGGAAGAATGGAGCGAAGAATTTCTCTTTTTTTTTTTTTTTTGCCGAGCTACAAAACTGCATAAAGAGGATAGCAAAGTTCAAAGAGACACTTCTGTATGCTATGCGAACAAAGTAAGCAGTACAGATCATGTCTAATTTTAAGTGGGAAATTGACGAAGATGATACCCAGTGGGAAAGTGACACTGACGTTGACATCTTGATAAGGAAGATCACAGAGTATTTTTTTTTTTTTTTTTGCTTAAGCGTAATATTATTCATGATCGTTCGATGTTCAGCTCAAGGTCACAGCATGAAGGCGAAACTGTGGAAGAATTTGTTAGAGCTCTGAACATTTTAGTAAAGCGTTGTAACTATACTGATCCAGATGATCAAGTCAGAGATAGATTCGTGATAGGTTTGCGTGATCGTCAGCTGAAAGAAAAGTTTACGCTACTAAGTCCGAAAAAAAAGCCACCACCATAGCACGTCAACAGGAGCAAATTAAGCAGCAGATGAAGAGAACAGACTAAGCAGTTTGAAAAACTTGATATAGAAGAGACGACCAGTCATCGGGGCGCAGGGTTCCATCGTGACTCAGGTTACAGTGGAGGGCGTGGCCGAGCATGGACCATCACTGGTAGCCGACGTCGGAACTATGATAATACTGATCAGTTTCGCGCAGCAAGAAACTCTGTGAGAAGTGTGGCTATGATCATGGAGACAAAACTTGTCCAGCCAAGGGCCAGTGCTGCATGCAGATGTTGTGGAGTTCGCAATCATTCTGGTCGCATGTGTAAGAGCCAGAGGTCAACCGTGAATTTGGTGGATGAACCAGAAGCTGATGTCGAGTATTTCCTGGATGCTGCTACAGTCAATGTCCAAGAAAAGCGCAGTGCTTGGACAGTGCAATTGCCTTTTTATGGAAAGTCTGTATTATTTAAGATTGACACACGTGCAGATGTGACTATCATGAAAGAATGTGACTTCCAGAAGTTGCCAAGACAACCGCCCCTGTCAGCATCGGTTCCATACTTGAATTCTCCAGGTGGGAAAGTCGACACTGTAGGAGCATTTGTGGCTAGAGTGAACAGAAATAAGGATCGTAAGAGTGTGACATACTGTTGCCGTGTCATTGTGGTACCAACATCGGTGGGTGCCAACTTATTTGCAAGATCGGTCTCAGAAGCCATGGGACTAGTGAAACGTCTTGAAGGAACGAGTCAGTGACAAGATATTTGGCTCAACAGGACGTCTCAAGACAGAGCCGGTGTGAAGCTGGTACTGAAGGAGAATGCAAAGCCCTACTGCCTTCACACAGCCAGGCGTATCCCCTTCCCACTGCAAGCGAAAGTGAAGGAGGAGCTTGATAGAATGGAGAGAGATGGCGTGATTAAGAAAGTAACGACAGCCACTGACTATTGTGCGGCCATTGTCCCAGTTATGAAGAAGAACAGGAAAATTCATGCATTTGTGTTGATTTCAAGGGATTAAATCAGAACGTCAAGAGGCCACATCTGATTTTGCCCAATCTGGAGGACACAGCCCCAAAATGGCCTGGCTAAAAAATATTTTACACGCTAGATGTTTCAAGCGGATTTTTGGCAGGTGCTTTTACATCATGACAGTGCGCACCTGACCACGTTCATTACAAACTATGGACGCTACTGTTTCCTGCGTGTTCCCATGGGAGTCCGTGTTGGGAGCAAAGAATTCCAGCACAAGACGTCAGAGACACTGAATGGAGTTCCAGGCTGCGAAGTCATCATGGATGATATCATTATCCATGGTGCGACACAGAGAGAACGTGGCTGTCTCAGGCATCACATCGCATTGAAAACTCTGGACTGAGGCTGAACCGTGACAAGCGTCACTTCAGCGAGTCGGAGGTGTCCTTCTTTGGTCACTTGATCAGTGCCCAAAGGCATCAGACCTGATCCTGCTAAGGTCGACGCCATCATGAAGTTGGAGCCACCAAAGAATGTGACCGAGCTCAGCGTGTGTAATAGGCATGTTTCAGTATCTTCGCCGGTGTACCAAGGATCTGTCAACAGCAATGAAGCCGCTCACAGATCTTCTGAAAAAGTATGTCCATTGGCCATGGGATAGTCCACAGGGTGACGCATTTGATGCTGTAGAAAAGATCATCAGCAATCTTCCATCCCTGAATTTCTACAACACTGAACGTCCCACTGTAGTGAGTGCCGACTCCTACGGGCTGGGTTCAGTGATTCTTCAGAGAGACGACAAAGGTGAACTCCAGCCCATTGCCTTCGCTTCTCGTACACTGACATCATCAGAGCAGAAATATAGTCAGATCGAGAAAGAATGTCTAGCAAGTGTGTGGGCCTTGTGAACAGTTTTACAAGTACCTAATGGGACTAAGTTCATTCCAACTCCTCACTGACCATCGACTACTAGTTCCTCTGATGTCCACAACAGATTGAGACCAAGCACCCCCAAGGTGTCCACGACTTCTTATGAGGATGGCACGTTTTAACGCAGTTGTCCGCCGCCACGTACCAGGCAAGGACTTAGTCGTTGCTGACTGCCTAAGTCGCAGCCCTTTACCGATGCAAGAAGAAAGACATGGAAATGCTGCAGAAGTTGACTTACACATTGATGTGGTGCAGTCATTGTGACCAATCACTGATTGGAGATTGTAGTTACTGTAAGCTGCAGCTGAAGAAGATAAAGATCTTCAGAAAGTTATTGAGTTCACTCAGGAGGGCCGGCCTATGCAGGTTCCATCGACACTGCGACCGTATGACAAGGTCAAAGAATGACCTTTCTGTTGTAAATGGACTGGTGGTGGTTTATCAAGACAAAGTCATGGTTCCAGCAAGCCAGCGAGCAGAGGTTCTGCAAAAACTCCATGAAAGCCATCAAGGTCCATCAACATGCCTTGAATTTGCTAAGCTGACTGTCGTTTGGCTCAGGCCTCCGAGGTGATATGAAGCGCCTTGTGGAAAACTGTCAAATCTGTCAAGAAACCAAGCCAGCACAGCGACACCAACCGCTCCGTCCGACTGAACTTCCGCAGCGGCCATGGTCAGGACTTGGAGCTGACTTTGCCAAATTTGACAAATACACCAGGGCACTTGCGAGAGGTCCCGGGTTCAAATCCCGGACGAGCCCCCATATCTGTCAAGGGTAAAAGACCCTGTCAGGGGAATGAGGCAGGGACAGGGACAGACAAAGAGCACAGAGAGAGACAACACTAAGCCACTCACTATCTCCAGATCACTCCAGGAAGTACGGAACAAATAATATTTATTAATTTTTAAATATACAAATTTACCCCAAATATATCAAGCATCCCAATCACTCACACATACATTCCATTTATGAAATGGGGCACCTATCAAAGAAGAGGGAGGAAAGACGGGAAAAAGAATAACTACAAAAGGAAAAAAAAAAAAAAACAAAGAAGAGTGCAGATCCTATCAGGAGCTAACTATCGCTAAGGGACAAAATAACCCGATAGAGGGGAGCCCTAAAAAAAAAACACCACCACCCGGATCCCACTGCCACCCAACCTATCACCAACTAAAGCTACCCCCAAACAAATAGAAGAGGAAAGGGAGAAACAAACTAATACAACAAACAGGGCATAACAATATACATTAGATCACACTAGCGCACGCACACAAATCCACAGCCCATACACCACACACACTTGCCACATAACTTGTTTTGTTGGAGATGACTGTCCCGCTGACTGGATCTCCAGAGCAAGACTGGCTGTTCTCTTCACTGGCGTCTAGAAGACTCCTTCTTGCGCCGGACTCCTCCAGCACTCCTCAGGCTCGGTTCCGGTATCCCCCTCTCTGGGACCATCCTCCAGGTCGCCCAACGTCAGCGACTGTGACCTATCTCCCAAGAAACGAAAAAAGGCGCCCCGCAGCGGATGTCAGTCCCTCACCGCATAATCATGATATTTGTGGATTATGTGTGTGAATGCAGGGCATGTGTGAACCGTGTACGTACAATTTAAAAAATTCAAAGGAAAAACAAAAACTTTTACAATTTGTTTTCTTTTGGTTTCATCTATTCTTCAATCTTGTTGTTTTCCTCATTTCATTGTTTTCCTTTACTACAATTCTAAATTTCGTCTCAGTCACATTACAAATTACAATACAATAAACTCTTGGAAGTTCACATTACATTTTAAATTAAGGCCAGATGAAATTCATAAAACTCATTCTTCTCCCATATTATTTACAAAATACTTGCATAAAAAAAAACCAATAAAAAAAATGACCGAGACAAACAAACAAGACAGGGAGCGGGACCTATGGCGGGAGCGCCACATCGGAAATCTCCGCTAGTCGACTGAATGTTAGTCGGCGGCAACTCGTTCCGTTCCGGACCCGACTTGATGTTTTTTAAAAAAAATAAATAAATAAATAAAATAAATAATTTGCTACAATCCTTGAAGTATCGCTTCCGGAATATCCCGACTCCAACATTTTTCCAAAACATGACCGACTCCAAAACAGAACTAGATACATATGTCAAGTCTACAAGTAGCTCCCCAAACAGAGCCATTACTAAACATCCAACTTAAAATAAATGACCTCAATGCCACTTAAATATGTACTGACCGAAATAATGCCAATCCCATCTTGGCGTACAAACTCTCCAACCCAACGAGAATACAACACACCATATTTATACATATATATTTACCAGAACGGCGGGTGAAGACAAAGAGAGAGCTACTGGTAAGCTTCACTCAGCGAAGAGCCCAAAGCCCCACCAGTAGATGCGCCACCTCCAACGAAGGAAGTAAGAGTCTGGGACGACTCGGAAGAATGTTGTTGGTAGCCCAAGGATTGAGATCCTTCCAAAGCTCAGCGGACTGCCTTCCGCCCAGCGAAGGGTTCCGGCCCGGTTCCGCTACTCTCCACGACGAAGTGGAAAAATAAATATGGCTACCAACGGAGGACGTGGCCTCTTTACCGGAAAAGCAAAAGCAAAAAGAAAGAGAGCGCCGAACACTGGCATAGCGAAGAAGTTCCCCCTCCACCCTACATAAGACACATACTCACACCCACGCTAAGCATTAACAAACACACTTTACGCACAGAACACGTGCAAGACACTTCCCTGCACCGTTATTAAAATGACAGCACACACACACACACACACACACACCCTTCATCATCCAGGTCTAGGGTCCGTTTATACAGAGCGCGAACGCGAACGCGTCCAACGCGAACACGAACGCGAACGCGACTTTTGAGCAGTTTTGCCATTCAAATAGAGCACGAACCCGAACGCGGAAAACCGTCGACGGCTTTCGAGGCGGCTCGTCTTTTTCTTGCTGTGAGAGATAAAATTTGGTCTTTTGGATTCATGGCCAACTTTCCGATCAGTCCGACTTTCTGTCCAATAGCTTTCCATATGTCTCTTTTTTTCATGATGTCTTTGTAATCTTTGTCTGCTTTGTCATACAGTACATGATTCTTCTCAATTTCAAGAATCATGGCTTCTGTCTTGTCATTGTCTTGTCCATTCTTCTCCAAACTTCACAAGCAAAGTAGACTGACGCTAGTGCCTAGCTTTTTCTTGGAACAGTCAGGCGTACAAGTTTCTATTTGTGGAAATGATGCAAAGGAAGTACCTGCTGATTGGTTGATAGCAAAAAAAGCCGCGCGACCTTCTGAGAAAAATCGCTCTGGGGGCAATTAAGGCGGTCGTTCGCGCGAACAAAAATTTGTTCGCGTTCGCGTTCGCACTCTATTTGAACGGTTCCTCTATAAATGACTAAAATATTCCAGGACGAAAAACCGCGTTCGCTTTCGCGTTCGCGTTCGCGCTCTGTATAAATGGCGCTTAACGGCGCTTTCTTTCCCTCTCACACTACACCTATGTGAGGGTTTCTGAGGGGATGCATGATCCACACGGGCGGTGCACAACTGAATGTGACAGAGGAGCTACCCCCCTCTCCTCTGCACTCCACATACTAGGTGCAAGCCGCTGTCAACCTCTGTGACGAACAGCCCATTTAAAACTCAATGTATAAGTTCAAACACTGGTCCGCCCGTGACAAGCCAGTGGCGTGAGAGATTTTTTTGTCCGTTTGTTTTTGTCTCCATTTTTTTTCTTCTTTTTCTATTTTACGTCAATGGGTACGTTCCGTCTAAGGCCCATCGCATCTAACAATTTTGACGTCATTTCTTTCCTTCTACGTAGGATCACGACATTGAGCAAGCCACAAACTTCCAGACGAAAATGCACAGGGGTGATCGTTAAACATGGAAATAAAACTCACAGTACATGAAGTTATTCTGATGTTATTCTTAGTTTTGATCGTGTGGTGCCATCAAACGCAAGGCCACGGTAAGAGCAAAGGTCAGTTCTATTTATACATTCAAAAGAAGAAGCGTGGTTACATAACTTCATAATCATGTACGCCCCATCTTCCAATGCTGGTTGAGATGTTTGCGATTTGCGTGATGCGCTCTGATTATCATTTTATCAAAATCACAAACAAAATAATAATAATGATAATAAAAGAAAAAAGAAAAAAAAACAATCATTAAAAGTTTTTAGAAATATCCAGGCGATATATGAATGTGTTAGTACATAGTGCAGTTTTTTTCTGTGTGTGTGTGTGTGTGTGTGTGTGTGTGTGTGTGTGTGTGTGTGTGTGATAGCGAGCTCAGAGATCAGAAACTCTATTGCCAAAACAATGTGTACACGTGTTGGCACCGGGGCGTTAAAATATGTTGGTCTGCTTTACCCTACTGTTTCATTAGATACTGATGATGAATAAAAAGGTTTCAAAGTTGATGTCTTCTGAATTCTCAACTATCATTTACATGTCTCATGAAATCTTCATTGTGGAGTCAGAATTCAGCATCTTGGCCAACCTTTATAGTCCCATATATATTCATGCCCTTTGACCCTTTTGGTTGCGCTTCTTTGTACTCGCTCAAACACACTGTGACCGGCATGAAAGGGTAATGAGAACTAGATTACACTCCCGTGTTCCCGATGAGGCCAACCATAGCGTGAATAGACTGAAGGCCCATGTAAGAGTGGGCAGGTTTTAGAGTCGAATTCAACGGAATGGCGTCTGTACCAATTATAATCCTTTGCGATCGGCTTGGCTATAATCAACATGAATTTCTCTCTCTCTCTCTCTCTCTCTCCTCTCTCTCTCTCTCTTCCCCCCCCCCCCCCCCCCCCCCCCCCCCCCCCCCCCCCCCCCCCCCCCACGCCTTTTCAAAAGAGTGTTTTGTTGTCTATTTTCAGAAAATGCCTACCCACATGTTCCGACTGTGGCTATTCAACGAGGTTGTTCCCATGGAAATATCTCCGATGAAATCAACCGAGACAACAACGCTCTTCACAGGGAGAAAAAAAATGCACAGACAAAGACCGTCCATTTCACTGTCCAGCCTGACAGGCGCGGGAGGACCGAGACGTCGACATCAGATGTCTCTGGAGATGATGCAGAAAGGAAAGGAAGCGATGCGACATCGCGTGTCTTTGAAGATGAGGTAGAAAGGAAGGGAAGTAGTGCAGCAGCAGCTGGAACCCATACCAAAGAAGCTGGAACAGGAACTTGATCAGGAGCTGCAGTTCCTCAGGACAGAGGGCTACGGTAGTTCTGTTAGAGCCTGGAAAACAGATCAACCTTCCTACAATCATGGTAAACAATCGCGAAGATTTCAGAAGAAAAGGCACAGCAAATCACCACGGTTTCATCCGTTTGTACCCAGGAGAGGTTCTACAGACAAAGAACTAAGACAGAGACATCAACTTTTAAACGACAAGAAGAAAATATATTGAACACCGCGAAGATCTACCACATACAGAAAGACATAGGGAAATAATGACGACCTATCAAGCTACTAACTTGAGAGAAAAGTGGGCTAAATCCCCGGTATTAGCCAGTGAGAGACTAAAAGTCCAGTCAAACAACAATACCGATCGCCAGCAAGATGTGCGCGATGAAACCGAGCCAATCGCGAAAGAAATATTCTCAGGTGGGTTAATTAAGGATGAAAAACATACTCCCGACTGCTACGCTAACTCCTGAAGAATCTGCAGCGATGAGGTTGGAGACGCAGAGTCGAAATCGCTTGAAGATGTTCTCAACAGAAAGGAGTCTTCTACCAACACAGCAAGTCACACGACAAAAAGGAAAGCCGTGTAACCGGGTGTACCCAAAGACAAATCTGCATGTGATCAGTCCAGTTGGATCCGCTTCAACGGACGGAGATGACGTCAGCGACGTGGCTGTCTGGGATGTGAACACCAAGAACAACACACTCCTTAGAAGGCAAACCAAGGCAAGGTAAACCACTTTGCATCTCTCAAATAAATTATGATCGTTACATCAAGAGCTCATACATACAAATAAATTATGATCGTTACATCAAGAGCTCATAAATACAAATGCAGTGCCTCCATTACACGCAAGCCAAGATTAGAACTGTGCATCTTGCAATAACTTAAAGAAGCGAAACGAAACAAAACAAAACAAAAAAAGTATTGAGAGATGGTACTTATATCCTGCATTTTGTCATATCAAATTCTGAGGGGCTTGTTTGAGGCTCAGCTAGGTGGATTCTTTTTCTAGACAAAACTGGAAATGCAAGTGTTATGATTGTTTGCGCATTTGCGTATTTGTACCAAAAAAAAAAAAAAAAAAAAAAAAAAATTCTGCTTTATAAGAACTTCACTTAGCGCGGCTCTGTTGCAAACTATTGTATGTACAGAATCCATTGTGAGTTAGCATCTATTGAGATTCATTGTCGGCACAGAGGCCACTATACAGCGGTTCTCTACAGCCACCAGTGTGTTGGTAGGGTAGTAAGGGAAGTGGTCAGCGCTGTTCTCATATATGGAAACACTCATCATACAACTGATTGTGTTGCACACTAGCAGGGTTTGAGACCTTACGTATTGGTATGGAATTCCGTACAGCATTTTTTTTTTTTTTTCCCGTCTGCACGTTCCGTGTTCCGATTCTGGTTTTTTGCGCCACTCGTATTTGAAATCCGCCTTCTTGTTTTCAATGCGTGAAAGACACATCATCATCGTGCTTTATATTTGTCCAAAAGGGAGCTGATTAACGACGAAGCAGGGGCACGGAAGATCGACAATGACCTGAAGAGAAACAAGCGGAAAAATGGATGAACAGAAATGCGGAAAAAATGGATGAAAAAAAAAAAAATGGATGAAGCGGAAAAATGGATGAACATGGACGAATTGAATCGTCCGTTCCGAAAATGACTGCGAAAAAACAAATGAAGTGGGCGCTGCTTGGTGTATACCCCAACCATTTTCTGATTTGTCTCTCAGAACAGAATCAGCCAATGAAACGAAAATCCACTCCCACAGACATAAGAAGCTTCTTTGCAAAGAAGTAAAGAGAAAAAAAAAGGAACAAACAGAAATCAGATATAATCGGTTGATTTTCATTTCCAAGACTTGTCTCTGTGCTGTTACTGATTTCCATTTTCAGGACTAAACCCACCACAGCTTCTAGTTTTCAAGACTTGCCCCTCGGCTAACACTGATTTTCATTTTAAAGACTGACTTTGCTGCAGTCACTGACTTCTGTTTCCAAGACTCGTAGGTTAAAAAAAAAAACAAACAAAACAACAACAACAACAAAAAAAAACCCAACTGATCCCACTGATTTCTGTTTCCAAGAATGGCCCTACTGTAGTCATTGTAGCTGACCCCACTGCTGTCACTGACTACTGTTACCATGATTCGCCTCACTGCATCTACTAATTTCCACTTCCATACTCACCTTACTACTTCAGCTGATAGAATTTTTCAAGTTCACTCATTGCAGCCACTGATTTTCTTCTCAAGATTCGTTTAATTGGAGTTACTGATTTATTGTTTCCAGGTTCATTCACTCGAACTTTTGACTTTCATTTTTCAGACGCCCTATTGCCACCAACCACTGATTTCGATTGTAAGACTTGGCCCACTGCAGCTTTTGATTTTGCTCAGTGTTTGTTCCAATTCAGTGCTAGTGCAGACATTGACTTTCTGCTGAATTTAAGCCATGAAAGACTAAAAGAACACAAAAAAGCAGGACTCCTCATTCTTGAACTTACGACTTAAGTGATTGAAATTTGGCCACTATCTTCTATTAACATCACTGGTGAGTAATATTTATACATTGCATCCTATTTTGTTGTGATGGTTTACTGAATTTAAGATGCATTCTAAGTACATGGCATAGCATTTTCAGTTTGATATTTAAGCCGTAGGTCTTATTTTGTCATATTTGGAGTCATTGTAAAACATTGATTGTTAACTTTGTTTTCAAGGAGAGGCCACAGAAGTTTCTTGGCAAGACACATTTTCTTCAGCGTCTGGCCCTTGCACCCCACCGGGGGCCTAAACCAGCCCCCTGGGTCCGCCGGCCTTTTCAATATAGCTATGATTTTCTGCTGCCACCCCCGCACTAGTGTGCAGATACATTTTCAAGGCTGTGGATACCAATACGTCTGCCCCGGGTGTATACAGCAGGATCTAAAGTAGTCCGCCTTACTGGGAAAGTTGTCGATGTGCCTAAAACATCATGGCAGGCCATTTGCCTGAAACTGTTTTAGAAATATGTAGGCCTTGGGGAGACATGACATATCTAAGACCAGTAAGAGAGCGTGCTGGCTGAAGGAAAAGTGGGTGGGAGGAAGGAGGTGAGGAAATGAAAGGACAGTGTGTGTGTGTGTGTGTGTGTGTGCGCGCGCGCGCGCGCGGGCGTGTGTGTGTGCGCGCGCGGGTGGGTTTGAGGCAGGGGTAGGGGGATTTGTGGAGGCAGCTCCCAAATTTTTGCTATTCTGTTGCGCAGACGGAATCGCATTTATCAGTGCAGAGCTGTTGCAGTGTTCAGGGAAGAGTCCAGAATGGGGTGGGATGGTGAAGAGTGGGGTAGAAGATGGGTGGATGCAGGGGTCGAAAAAAGCAGTTGAACAAGGTTTTGTTGTTGTTGTTATCGTTTTTTTTTTTTTTTTTTGTTGTTGTTGTTTTTTGTTTTGTCTTTGTCTTCTTCTCTGACTTTTCCTCTGCTCCTTCTTCTCCGCATCCTGCTTCTTCATTTACCTCCTATTCACCCCATCAATCCTTTCTTTTTCCTTCGTTGTTCTCATCTCCTTTTTCATACCTGTTTCCTTC
>JADBJO010018890.1:22500-27500 GCA_016801955.1 Conus betulinus
ATGCATCTGATTTCAGAGAGGTGTACATTTCTAAAAACTTTCAGCAGTTGAGGGTGCTCGAGGTTATGACAGGCGATGCCTTTAAAGCAGAAAGTGAGTCTGACAAAATAAGGAAATCTTCATGATCTGATTTAGTGGTCATATTAAGAGCCAGGATCAAGGCTGTCAACTCAGCAGTGTAGATGGAGCTCTTGCAGGGGACGTGTTTAGAACAGCTTTGAGAAGAACCTGATGCACAAAACACAGCAGAGGTACCCCCACCCCCCCCACCCCCACCCCCCACCCCCACCCCCACCCCTCTCAGATTTGGAACCGTCGATGAAAATTCTCCTAGGATGGAAACTTCAAACACAGTTCGGTGAAAAAAAAATGACCTGTACGCTAAGGAGCTAGTAGTATCTTCACAATAAGAGGCTAAATCAAACTGGTACCCCTGCGTGAAGAAAGTCCATGGTGGGTCATAAGGAAACTTGCAAGAACCACACATGACTCCAAGGTCAAAAGCTGCATTGTTCAAATGGGGAAGAATACGAATTCCCAAGGGTGGAATGCAGTTGAGGGTCATCGAATTTCTTTTGAAATTTTGGGGTCAAAAACATAATCATATGCAGGGCTGTAGGGTTCAGAAGATAGATTCAAACAGTAGTTCAAGGTAAGTTTCAACCGACGGTTCGAGAAGGATGGCTCTCCGGCATCAGCTTGCAGACTATAAACAGGGGTGGTGCGGAATGCACCCAGACAGCGAGTCGAAGCCATTGATGGCGGATGGGAGCAAGACTTTTAAGGTCGTGTAAGGAAGGAAGGTGTGGCCGAGCCAGACACTAGGCACCCAGTTTGGTCCAGTGTGGAGCAGATCAGAGCCCTGTAAAGATGGAGATGAGCTTTCTTATCAACGCCCCAATCCGTGTGTGCCGTAACTTTCAGAACAGCCAGTGCTTTAGGGCGTGCATTTTTTTAAGAATTGGATGTGACAAAAAACAGCTCCTCAGTATTTTTTTTTCTTTCACAGCTACGATGTGTGGGTTTGTCTAGGCAAATTTCAGGGTCGACAAAGGACTGATGAAGATTGTGAAAATGGATACACTGTGTTTTGGTGCTTGAAAAGGTACATCTGTTTTCCTCGGCCGAACGTCGAATCTTGTCCACACAAAATCGAAGCCCAAGCTGTAACTACTACTACTACTGCTACTACTACTACTACTACTACTACTACTACTACTGCTGCTGCTACTACTACTACTACTACTACGGATATGAAATTAATGATGTAATAATAACAATAATGACAAGATATTAATAACGGTAATGTAAGTAATAATAACAGTAATAACAATGAAGATGATGATACTAATATTAATAATAAAAATATATTAACATTAATAATAATAATAATAACAATAATTATAGCAATAACAATAGAAATAAAAGCAATAGCCATGATTATAATATTTTGATCTCTCCGTCTCACCTTAACCCACCCGCCCCTACCCCCCAAAAACACACTATACCTCTCCAACTCTCTCTCTCTCTACTCTCTCTCTCTCTCTCTCTCTCTCTCTCTCTGTCTGTCTGTCTGTCTGTCCGTCTCTCTCTCTCTCTCTCTCTCTCTCTCTCTCTCTCTCTCTCTCTCTCTCTCTCTCTCTCTCTCTCTCACACACACACACACACACACACACACACACACACACACACACACACACACACACACACACACACACACACACACACACACACACAGTCTACCGAACAGTCTCTCAAAGGACTAGAAATCCACGATCCAGATGGGTAGTGGAGGGAGATCGTGAGTGAGTGAGTGTGTGTGCGAAAAGTGAATGTTCTTGTCTTTTTTTTTTTTTCTTTTTTGATGTCCCAACCTCTGCGCCACCACAGAGGCAGTGCACCCACGCAGCTCATTCCGACACCCTATCCACAGCCACAGCCCGGTCGGCCCCGCCACAGCCCCAGCACCAGCAATCCGCAGGGAGCAGTCAATGTCAAGCGGTCAAGAGGCAACCCATCAGAGGAGACACTGCACTGCTGCCGTCACTTCGATGGTGTTCAGTGGTGCCTGTTCTGATCTAACATACGCAGGACACCACCTACTAAGCTCCTTACTGACGACAATAATTGCTTAGTCGCGTGAGCTCTCCTTCCGGAGGACGCCACCACGTCCATCCAACGACAGCCGCATGGACTCGCCGATACCGGTGACCCCGACAGAACCAAACCAAGACCACAGTCGTGGAGAGGACATCGAAACTTAGGCCACAGGATTTGAGACTTTTTTTTTTTCTTTAATGCTGATCGATGAGAATGAGGATGATTAAGATGATGCTACGGATTTCCATTTCGGTCTGAGACTACATGACAGGGCTGTACACTACGCTTCCTTTCATAATATATCCCGGCGTGGACCAGGCCTGAGAGATACAAGCACCTGCAGTGTTGATCAGGAAATTTGAGCAACACACCCAGAAACGCATCCATTAGGTGGATGAAAACTCGACTGTGTGATCCCAGTCTTCCCAGCTGAGTCCGCAGCAAACTCAACTCTGGGTAGGAGCCGGTCGGGGCAGAAAAACCCTCATGACTCTGATGGTATTCAAATCCATGACCTCCCAGCCGGGAGTCCGCGACGCTAACCACTTCGCCACAGCGGCTGGTAATGGTTTTTCTTTGGGTTTTTTTTTTTTTTTTTTTTTTTTTTTTGGTAATAGGGCTTAGTGTCCCATGTGGAAAGAAGACGTACGTGTGATAATGATGCTGCGCATTGTTCTGTTCTATCACCCAGGGGGAGGGCCGCGGATGTTGGCTCTGAACGTTTATCTGGATGGAATCCTGTGTAAAAGCTTCGCCGGCTATGGGAAACTTAAAGAAGCGGAAAAATGGCCTAAGAGTAGGTAGCACACAGATCACACCTATCAGTTTCAGATAGTCTGTAGACACGAACACAGTGCGGGGGTGGGGGGGGGGGGTGGGGGTGAGGGGGGGGGGAGTCCATGTACGGATATTTCTTGCAAGTGTCACTCGATAAGGAAACATTATGAATGTTTCAGTTTCCATTTTAGTTCAAGTGCTGTGGGTGTGTACAAAGACAATAGAGAACTGGAGGTCGACTCAGAATAAATGTACTTGCATCATCATCATCAGCATCTGTCCCAGGCCATATTAGTTAGCCGGGACCCTGTCTTTCTTCTCATTGCTTTCCTATTGTTTCCATTCACTGACTTATCATTTACTTACGTACTTATTTGTTCATTCGCTTTTTATTTATTTATTTATTATTTATTTATCCATTCATTTTGTTTATTAAGTAATTCATTCATTTATCTATCTATTGAGTCATTTGCTTTCATTTATATATTTATCTGTTCATTTATATATTCATTTATTTATTTGTAGATTTATTCTTTTTTGTCATGTATCAATTTATTTATGTGTATTCATATATCTGTTCATTTTTTCTTCTTTTTTTTCATTAATTCATTGTTTATTTATTCATTTATCTATTCATGCATTAATTATTGATTCATGCATTAATTATCTATGTAATAATTGTGTATGTACGCACCCAGTGTGCATTGGAGTCACGTGGTCGCCCTTGTCCTTAGAATTAATCGTTTCGATCTTAAGACAAAATTCCGAGATTCACGTTTTTCTAATGTTTTAGCATTACCATACAGAGGGCTGGATATGTCTTCGTAAGTGTGTGTGTGTGTGTGTGTGTGTGTGTGTGTGTGTGTGTGTGTGTGTGTGTGTGTGTGTGTTTTCTCAGGGATAAGACACACAATTCTTTTAGAGTGTTGGGACTTGCATGATGTGAGACATAAACATTTTACAGCAGATTCCATGAAAACCTTGTTGAGAGATCCACCTGATGCGATTTGAATTATTGAAAGAGATTCTTAACATTTTTCATTGGATCTGAGATTTTATAGTGGAAAGATCTTAAACAAAAATTTCGGGTGGGTTTTTAGAAGATGCATTTGAAGGGTTGTGTGAATGGATGACTTAAGTTGACTCCAACGCAGTGGCAGCCTAATATGGCCCTTTGTGGACGGCTGGGCTATAAGCAACATTATCTTACCTTACCTGATGCGCCCAGTGTGCATTGAAGTCTCGACGCCCTTGTCTTTAAAATCAATCGTTTAGCTCTTAAGACAGCATTCAGAGTGTCACGTTATCCAGTGTCTTAGCATTGCCCATGCAGAGGGCTGGGCATGCCTTTCTAAGTGTTTTTCCTCAGGGGTAGGAAGACCTCGATGCCATTCAGATCCCCTCTGGAGGCAATGCTTCTCTTTTGCAGCACGGAATCAGGAGTAAGAAACAAGCTTAGTGTGTGTGTGTGTGTGTGTGTGTGTGTGTGTGTGTGTGTGTGTGTGTGTGTGTGTGGGTGGGTGGGTGGATGGGTGGGTGGCTGTGGGTGTGTGCGTGACACATTGTAACAACGTCACAACAACAACAACAACAACAACAACAACAACAACAGCACACACACACACACACACACACACACACACACACACACACACACACACACACGTAGGCACGCACGCGCGCACACACACACGCACGCACGCACGCACACACACACACACACACACACACAAACACGCACGCACGCACGCACATACACACACACGCGCGCGCGGGCGTTTCTATGGACTGCCCGATTTACACACGTGCATCTCTTCATCTATGCACACTTACAAATTGCACATACTTTTTGCACTAAAAGCTGGGGTCATGGGCGATTCACAGTCTGATCTCAGTCGATATGTGTTTGATCGCTTATGTCTGTCTGTGGAAAAGCCCAACATGAATCTGCCCCGTTCTATAGCTAGGAGTGTTGGCCTTGAGATTATTAATAAATAGTTTGATTGATGATGTTTGTCGCTCTTCCATTAAGTGTAGGTGTACGGCCAATTCCTCTCGTGTTGAACTCTGATAGATGTTCTACGGCTTTCCACTTGCTTACTGGAGTGGTTCTTTCGATTTCT
>JADBJO010018890.1:32500-34402 GCA_016801955.1 Conus betulinus
TTCACGAGAAAGTAACAAGCTGTGAATGCATGATTTACACCACACTCATCATTTTCATAATTAATAGGACAATCCATTAAGATTGTGGTCAGTTATCTCGTTACCTATTTTACAAAGGTATGTCAAATCATATTTCATGCAAACATTGCGTCAAACCAAGATTATCTTTCATGGAAACACTGCGTCAACTCCAATGTTATATTCGGTAATGGTGACGCCATGTCAATGCAAGCTGTTCCTGATTTATCCTTCTGTCCTTGTTGCAGTGCTTCACAATGTTGCCATCTACAAGCCGACTAGACACACAGGTCCACGCACAGGTGGCGTCAATATCATCAACGATGGAATCAAAGCTACCGATAAGAGCAGCTGCATTTTCCTGGACTATAGTGATCAGCCCATGTTACTCTATACACAACGCGTAGTGTGGATTGTGGACCTAAAGGCGGTCTACACGATTTTCTACGTGTACTTCACATCCAGTGTGGATCGCCATAGTAGGTGGACAGTTCTGGTCACAATATGTTTTCTGTCCCATTGTTGGGGGTTCGTTGTAGGGATGCTGAGGGCAAAACTTAGGGTAGTCACAGGTCTCTATAATCTGCTACTAGTACCCCAAGTCAGGCCCAGCTAGATTGAGAGATTGTCACAGGTCTTCTCAACTGTCACTCCGAGCATGACACTTTTTGATCTGCTCTTCACCGTAGAATAGTCTTGGGGTAAAAAAAACAAACAAACAAAACAAAACAACAATAAAAAAGAACTGATGCCACGCAAGCTTGTGGTGCTCGGTATACGCAATAGCAGGGTTCTGGTCTGACCCTGTGATCTGACCGGCTGCCTGACGTCATGGGCCTGGTGTTCACGGTACCAGATATGGCCACTCTGACGTCATGGGCCTGGTGTTCACTGTGCCAAATGTGGACACCCTGACGTCATGGGCCTGGTGTTCACTGTGCCAAATGTGGACACCCTGACGTCATGGGCCTGGTGTTCACTGTGCCAGATGTGGACACCCTGACGTCATGGGCCTGGTGTTCACTGTGCCGAATGTGGACACTCTGTCAGAGGCATTCCTTTTGATGTCATGTGCCCGGTGGTTTCACTGTACTAGATGTGAACATTCTGACGTCATGTGCCTGGCGTTCACTGGAGGACACTGTCTGAGGCATTCATTCTGACGTCATGTGTCTAGTGTTGACCGTACCGGATCTGAACATTCTGACGTCACGCGCCTAGTGTTCACTGCACCAGATGAGGACACTGTCTGAGGCATTCATTCTGACGTCATGTGTCTAGTGTTGACCGTACCAGATCTGAACACTCTGACGTGATGTGCCTGGTATTCACTGTACCGCATGTGGACACTCTGTCTGATGCAGTCATTCTGACGTCCTGTGCCTGATGTTTACTGTACCAGACTTGGATGCCCTGCCTTAGGTATTCATTCTCAAATGTTTTGGTGCACATTCCAACTTACTTAACGTCCAGCTCTCGTACCTACAGAAAGACGAAAGGTGTATTTCAATTATTTCATTTATGACTAAAGCCATGGGTCTATTATGGAAGTATTGATTAGTTACGGTTTTCAGATACGGCAAAAAATTTGCGCAGGGAGAAAAGCGCATTATTTCAATCGTGTGCATACAGATACACCCATGGTTAAGGTTATGGTAGGGTTTTTGTTGTTGTTGTTGTTGTTTTTGTTGTTTTTTTGTTTTTGTTTGTTGTTTTGCTTTTTCTGTTTCGTGTGTTTTAATTATTACTAGGTTACGGACATGTATTTTTTGTGTTTGTTTGTTGGTTTCGTGTTTCCTTTTTTGTTCTTTGTTGTAGTGTTGTTTGTTTGTTGTGCTGTTGTTTGGTTGGTTTTTCTCTCTCTCGACCGGAGTAAATAGCAAT
>JADBJO010018891.1:0-34402 GCA_016801955.1 Conus betulinus
CTGTATTATAGCTGTCAACAATATCTGGACTCTGTATTATAGCTGTCAGTAATATTTGGACTCAGACTTGTGGCCTGTCCACAATATGTGTTCTCTGTGTTGCAACCTGTCAACAATGTGTGTTCTCTGTGTTTGCAACCTGTCAACAATGTGTGTTCTCTGTGTTGCAACCTGTCAACAATGTGTGTTTCTCTGTGTTTGCAACCTGTCAACAATGTGTGTTCTCTGTGTTGTAACCTGTCAACAATATATGTTCTCTGTGTTGTAATCTGTCAACAATATGTGCTGTGTTGTAACCTGTCAACAATATGTGTTTCTCTGTGTTGTAACCTGTCAACAATATGCGTTCTCTGTGTTGCAACCTGTCAACAATATGTGTCTCTCTGAGTTATAACCTGTCAACATATGTGTTTCTCTATGCTGTAACCTGTCAGCAATGTGTTCTCTGTGTTGCAACCTGTCAACAGTATGCGCTGTGTTTAACCTGTCAACAATATGTGCTCTCTGTGTGTTTCAACCTGTCAACAATATGTGTTCTCTGTGTGTTAACCTGTCAACAATATGTGTGTTCTCTGTGTTGTAACCTGTCAACAGCTTACCTGTCAACAATATGTGTTCTCTGTGTTGTAACCTGTCAACAGCTTCTGGTCTCTGTGCTGTAAGCTGTCAACAATATGTGCTGTGTTGTAACCTGTTAACAATATGTGCTCTCTGTGTTGTAACCTGTCACAATATGTGTTCTCTGTGTTGTAACCTGTCAACAATATGTGTTCTCTGTGTTGTAACCTGTCAACAGCTTACCTGTCAACAATATGTGCTCTCTGTGTTGGAACCTGTCAACAATATGTGTTCTCTGTGTTGTAACCTGTCAACAGTTTACCTGTCAACAATATGTGCTCTCTGTGTTGCAACCTGTCAACAATATGTGTTCTGTGTGTTGTAACCTGTCAACAGCTTCTGGTCTCTGTGCTGTAGCCTGTCAACCATATCTGGACTCTGTGCTGTAATCTGTCAACAGTGTCTGGGATTTGTTCTCTAACCTGTCAACAAGATTTGGACTCTATATCGTAACCTGTCAACGATATCCTGTGTCTGTGCTGTAAAGTGTCAACAATATCTTTCCTCTGTGCTGTAACGTGACAACAATATCTGGTATCTGTACTGTAAATGTGTGAATATGATTCTGAAACCGTAAATTGTCAGTAACATCTCAATTCGGAGCTGCAAACCTATTAGTCTCTTGCCTGTGCTGTAACCTATCAGCAATAATATGTTGACTCTTACCTGTCAACAATATGTGGACTCTGTGCTATCAGACTTCAACAAACTGTGTCTCAATCTCAGCAATTCTGTGCTATAACTCACAGTATCGCCACTCTGCTCGATAATATCTTGACTCTGTGCTGCTAAATCTGTCAACATCCAAATTGACTCTGGGCTGTAACCTGTCAATGAAATCTTGACTCTTTGCAGCAAATCTATCAACAGTATCTTGACTCTGGTCTGGTCAACAATACTACATCTTACACTCTTTGTTGTAAGCTGTCAACAATTATCTTGGCTGTGCTGTAAACTGTCAACAATTATCTTGACTGTGCTGTAAGCTGTCAACAATTATCATGACTGTGCTGTAAGCTGTCAACAATATCTTGACTGTGCTGTAAGCTGTCAACAATTATCTTGACTGTGCTGTAAGCTGTCAACAATTATCTTGACTGTGTTGTAAGCTGTCAACAATATCTTGACTGTGCTCTAACATGTCAACAGTGTTCTGATTCGCTGGTGGCAAACCTGGTAAGAGTACATCAACTCTTTGCGGTAACCTGTCAACAATATCTACCTCCTGTCTTGCAACCTGTCCACAACATTGCCATTCACTTGAGGTGTAAGATGCTCACAATATCATTACCCTGTCGTGGAAATATCTGTCAACAATACCTTCATGCTGTTGTGGTGTATATCTGAGATCTTTAGTGTAACTTGTCTGCAAAATCTCCGCTGTGTTGTACCCTGTCAACAATAGACGGTAAAGTAAGTAAAAGCCAATGTGTGTGTATGCTGGGCACCGGCATGTGTATGTGTGTGCATGCATGCATGTGTACATGTGCTTGTGCATGTTAGCATGTGTGTGCGCCTGCTTGCATTTGTGCATGTGCCCATGTCTGCTGCATGAGTGTATGGCATGTGTGCTTGCTTGTGTACAAGTGAGCGAGTGACAGGGAAAGAGAGAGAGAGAGAGAGTGTATGTGAGGGAAAGAGTGTATTTATATATTATATATATATATATAATGTGTGTGTGTGTGTGTATGTGTGTGTGTGAGGGAAAGAGAGAGAGAGTGTATGTGTGTGTGTGTGTGTATGTTAGGGGAAAGAGAGAGTCTATATTTACATATATATGTGTGTGTGTATGTGTGTGTGTGTGTGTGTGTGTGTGTGGTGAGAGAGAGAGAGAGAGAGACAGAGAGAGAGAGTGTGTGTGTGTGTGAGTGTGAGTATGTGAGGGAGAGAGAGATTGAGAGAGAGACAGTGTGTGTGAGAGAGAGAGAGAGAGAGAGAGAGAGAGAAAGAGAGTGTGTGTGTGTGTGTGTGTGAGAGAGAGAGAGAGAGAGAGAGTGTGTGTGTGTAGGCATGAATGTGAGTTGTAGGAAGGACAGGCTGGGTCACATGGTCTGAGTATCAATTGTCAATGTCCACAGACAAGAGCAGTGGGCACAAAGGACTCTGTGTGCATCATTCTCTTTTCTTTGTAAGCTGCCCCCTTCCCATCCAACCTGATTTTCCTCTTTCACCAATTCTCAACGACACGCATGCACACATCTCATCCACGACTAAGAATTTTTGCCCCATTTTCTTAAATTTTATTTATATATATACTGCTACAATTCAATCCACTATACAAACATGTACAAAACGTAGATTTAAAGAATATTCTGCTACTATTTGTCAACCGCTGAAAATCAGGTCTGCAAGTCTACTGATTAATTAAAAAAAAAAAAAAAAAAAAAAAATAGGAGGAAAAGTACTTTTATTCATTTTGTTACGAGGGGGGGAGGGGGGAGGGGGGAAGGGAAGTATAGGATGGAAGGGGAGGGGAGACAAGATGGCGAGGGGGGGGAGGGGGGGGGCGAGGGAGGGGAAGTAATGTCAGGATTGAAAGTCGAAGGCAAAAGGTGGGGTAGGAGGGGGGGGGGAATAAGGAAGGGGGGGGGGGAAGAGGATTTTGGGAGAGGACGGAAGAATGGGGGAAGGGGGGAAGGAGCGAAGGGGGAACATCTATAGGGGAAAAGTATATATACATATGTTACTAAAGAACAAAGACAGTTAACCATTTCTCAATGTGTTAATGTTATGCAAAAATAATCTGAAAAAAAAAGCAACAACAACAGACAAAGACTAAATGTACATCGAAAAATAGCACATCCTCCTCTGGCAGCCAAAGGAGTCCACTTAATGAATCATCTCATATGGAGCCAATGCCCTGTTATGCCCCCCTAAACAAAAGTCTTACCTCCCTTGCCTGAATCTCCTCAGTATCCCAGACATTGACTATCATATGGATTGCCACTGATGAGAAATTGATCAAGGCTGAAAAAAAAAAATGCTATCACTTGTTTAATAGAAGTGACAGACTCTTACTGCTGTGTCATGTACTGTTTTTCTGTGGTTTGAGTATACGCCTCAGAGACATGGAGAACCAACAAGAAGATTGAGAGCAGGCTCAGAGGCTTCGAAGGAAGGTGTCTTCACCGAATCCTGAAACTTCACTGGCAGCAGCGTGTCACCAACAGGGAAGTGTCAAGGCCGCACCAGCATAAACAACATTGTGGCCGAGGTCAAGCAGCGGTGCTGGAGGTGGCTGGGACACATCCTTCAGATGGGCAAGACCAGACTCCCTCATACTGCGCTAAGATGGGCACCACCGGGGAAGAGGAAGCAAGGCAGACCACTTGGCACCTGGAGGAGGACAGTAGAGGAGACGAGAGAGGCAGACAAGACGTGGAATGAACTGAACTGGCTTGCTCAGGACAGAGAGGGCTGGAGGGAGCTTGTTGGCGCCTTATGTCCCGGAATGCGGGATGAAGAGGATTAAGTAAGTAGTTTGAGTAATAATTTGTGGACACTATTTAGTTATCCTTATTTTCCTTTTATTCCAGCCAATGAATATTCCTCTCTCTGTCTTGCTCCCCTCCCTCTCTCTCCCCTCTCTCTTTTTCTCCCTCTCTCTCAGAGCCTAAATCAAACACTCAAATTTTGAACAATGACAGAGCTGAACTTTTATTTTCAATAATGCTAGGAAAAGTTTCATTTATGAACTAATTAGAACATATTTGTGTTCATGCATGGTTTATCTTTCTACTTGAACAGCAGTACCTGTATGCATGCATGTATGTGTGCGCGCGTGTGCGCACGCGTGTGTGTGTGTGTGTGTGTGTGTGTGTGTGTGTGTGTGCCATTCTTAACATTCATGGCGGTCATGTTTAATTGAGAGTGCATCAGCCAAATAAGCTTCTTAACTGAAGCAAATGAAAATCTTGAATTAATTCTTAACATCAAATTAAATGTAAAACAAACAACACTGCCAGCTTAATCCAGGCAAATTTCTTAAACAATGGAAACTGCCTAGATTGATTACAATAACTTCCTGTAGTCTATTTTAGGACAATTTTTTTTTTGATGATTTTTTTTTTACAAGTCAAATTTCATCATATGAACAGACCATGAAACTTGTTCACCTCCTATCTCCCATGCTGAACAAAGGGTAATAAATCTATCTTGCTCTGGTGAATTTAGGTTTTGCCTCAGTATATCCACACCAGCGTATTACACTGATATCATGAGAACAACTTGATACACTGGGCAGTGGGAATCCCAGTTCTGAAGTCAGGAGTCTGAGATTCAAACTCTCAGTCAATCAATGTCTGACGGTGAACTCTGTGCCACTGTACCACTGAACTACCCACCCAGTCATCCACGGAAGGCAGTGACCACGCTCCCATCGCTTCTAACACCGACATCCCATCACACAGTTCATGATGTCTCACTGCTACACAGGAGAAGCACAACAGACATCCCATCACATAGTTCATGATGTCTCACTGCTACACAGGAGAAGCACAACAGACATCCCATCACATAGTTCATGATGTCTCACTGCTACACAGGAGAAGCACAACAGACATCCCATCACATAGTTCATGATGTCTCACTGCTACACAGGAGAAGCACAATCAAATGTCATCCCAGGGCTGCCAGTGAAGGGTACTTGTATAACAGACAGGAAAAAAAAAAGAAAAAAGAAATGCACAGCGAAAACAAAGCAACAAAAACCAACACACACACACACACACACACAGCTCTTTGAGTCTCATGTTCAGGCCTCCAAAAGGATCCCAGGGAGGTCAAAAGTGTCAACAATAAAAGAAGTCGGCTGTACCACAACTGGCTCGGCTATGAATGATGCAAGCATTGTCAGACACACCAGCACTAGCAGCAATTCAACAGGTGTGCATAGTAATCTTTTAATGAGTCTCTCTGAAGAGATATACCACCTCCCACTGGCTCACCAAACAATTACACTGAATAAATAACTGAATAATCAAGTCTAATGGAGTGATATAACTACACTATTATATACAAGCATCGATAGACAGGTATTGATACACACACATATTTTGAATCTTATCAAGGCAAGCTAAGCGCAGACAATGAATTCTTGTAACTCACAGAATTCAAGGGCCACTTTTATTTTTCACATAGATCTGAAAAATTCAATGGTGCCAAACGTTTTCATATATGTTTCTGTCCTGTGGTTTGACTCATATAGGGAGTAATGTAATTCTTAGTGATTCTGACAGGTAATTGTGGCCTTCTTTGTCAAGCCTTCAGCCAAGAGGAAAACAGACGGAAGAAAATGGTCTCCACTCTCTGGATGACAGAACAGCATGAAACAGACTGACAAGCGTATTGCATTGCCTGGCATACACGAAGTACACACACTCCTGCTGCGCATAATCCACGTTCTTAAGCAGTCCATGGTCTGCACAAAACATTGCCAGATAAATGAACTTGGCAAAGACAAAACTTCAGCAACCAAGTCTCAGCTCTTTACAATCCTCTTCATCATCATTTTATCTTGATTGTATCAATGATCTGCTGGATTTTACATGAGAACAAGCTGAAGCAGAGACAAAACTGCTTCAACTTTGTTTTTGCCATGTCCATATTGTCCACAAAATCTTGTGCAGAATACGAACTGCGTAGGTACACAGATCACACATGGCAGACGCATAAACTTCAAGTGGCCCTCTAAGCCATTCAGAGTATTACAGCCCAATTTAGCCCATTGGAAACATTCATAAGAGCTGCATGAAAGGTCTGCAACAATATCCTTTAATGACCACCACACATGGCAATGGCGATGGAGTTGTGCAGACCCAGCACAACAGCAAGGCAACAGCCAACTCTCAATGCTGAAGGGCTCACACCGCCAAAGTTAACGACCAGACCATGGGCAGACCACCCCCATGAAGCACACCTGCGACCAAGGAGTTCTGCACCGCAACCTCCACTCACTGCACCTCCTCGTGACCTTGACAACGTCTCCTTTGAACCTTCCACCACAACGCAGGCACAGACCAGCCGTGGTGTGGGCTGGTTTGGCTTTCCTACATGTCACTCTTGCCACTTTACCCTGTCCTCTGAAGATCGAGGAATTCATATCTGGGTATGCTAAGGAAACGCTTCCATGTTGGCCTTTGTGAGAAGACTCAACCGTCTTGATTGCTAATCCATCAGGGGGGGGGGGGGGGGGGGGGGGGGGGGGGGGGGGGGGTGGGGGGGGGGGTGTTGGCTTGGGGGGGGGGGGGAATGCACCATACAACCTTCTACAGTGTATCCACTGACGCCAGAACGGTCTTGGTTACACTGTGGGGAACACTCTACAATCTGTGTTGTCACTGCACATTATGGGACTGGGTTGTCATTCAAGACACACAAAACCGACCGCATGCACACCTTGAACTTGTCGCTGATTTCCTGCATCAGCAGCATCTAAAGAGAACAGAATGCATGGTCTGGACAGTCATGTTATGAAGTACCATCCAACAATGTGGGATAAACATCTAGAGTGAAAAATGCACACAGCTGCCATCCTTGATCAGTTTCTTGCACATCCTGAGGCAAATGCGCTGTTGGTATACCTCAAGACAGTCTCCAATTTTCTGTGAAATCCCACATGATAACATTTACAGCTTTGCTTGCATCAGTATATGCGGCTTTCACATACAACCACTCACAAATCATTCCTGCAATTCTCTGTTCCAAATTTTGAAAAAATTTTCCTATTCCAATGGGTGTTTCTTGAATACTTATGAATATTATTGTTCACAATAAAATGGTAATCAATAAACCAAGAAAAAAAAAATGAATTAACTATGACAAAAGTTGTGATCCTGAATCTTCAGGGTTCTGAAAAATGAACCTTGAATTACTATGAGTTGTAAGCCAGAGAGAGAGAGAGAGAGAGAGAGAGAGAGCAAAAAAAAAAAAAAGAGAAATCCATTCATTACATGAATTCATTGTAATGTATAGCAAAGGTTAAAGTACCGAGTCACACTTCATCACAAACAAACAATCAAAATCTGTTAATTAGTAAAAAGAACCCTAACTTCCCTCCCCTCCCCTCCCCTCCCTCACTCCTTTCTTCTTCTTCTGCGTACGCAGGCTGGTACTCCTGCGAACACTCCCTGTATGGACAGGCAAGTATTAATCCCATCTATCCAACAAAGGGAGTGGATTTTTGTGTGTGTGACCATTTTTTATCCCGCCATTAAGGCAGCCATACTCCATCTTTGAGGAAGCTGCATGGTATGTGTAACGTGTCATCCATACCAACGGCCAAACTGGCCTTCTCTTCCGAAAGTTTGTGATGGGATTTTACGTGTGTGCATGCATTCACACACGGAACACTGGTTTATAGTCTCATTCGAAGGACTGTATGGGAAATGGGGTCAGAACTAACGTTAACTCTGAGGAAAAATTCCCCTGTGCCGAAATGATCTGGTGGAGATTCGAACCTGCAACCCTTCGATTACGAGTCTGGCGCTCTACCAACTGAGCTATTCCGGCCCTCATCACTCTCAAATCAAAAGAAAAGAACCTATGCTCATAGCAAAGCTAATACAATTTTATAATTTGTCTATGAGGACTAAAACACACAAGCATGGGTATAAACACATGTTTTCAACACAGGTGAAAATGGCCCCCATAGCAAGAACTACCCACAAGCAAGTCAATACCCAAGCACTTTCAAAACACAACATAAATAAACAGAAAAAACAAACAAAAGAAAACAAAACAATCAAGACTAGGGAAGAAGTTAATAACAAAAAAAAAAAAAAAAGGTAAATATGTCATTCAGACAGAAACTCGGGAATGGAGAGACAAAAACACACACACACAAAAATTCTTGCAAAGGCAAAAGCGAATTTCTGTGTTTATGTGTGTATATGTATACAGTAAGCAAACATGTGTGTGTGTGTGTGTGTGTGTGTGTGTGTGTGTGTGAAGTACATTGAAACTCTGTGTGTGTGTGTGTGTGTGTGTGTGTGTGTGAATTACTTCAAACTCCTCATTTTCACCAGTGAAATTTCATTGTTTATTTTCCGACCCTTTTCTGACCCTGAAGTAGTCTCTTTGCTGAAGTGGAAATTTGGTCTCAAACATTTTAAAGTACAGGTTTACAAGAGGGCAGCATGAGTGCAGTGTTATATACTCATCTTATGTATTTACACATTTGAACCGTTGACTGCACTAGACTTGGAAAGTGTCATATGTAAGTACATAAATAAATCAATAAATGAACTGACAATACTTGGGCTATTAAACCGTAGAGCTGACCACTCTGACTGTTGACATCTGTTGACCTCCCTCGCATTCTTAAATGGATCCTCAAGCTTTGGCTCAAAGATTCTCCCATACAGTTAATCATGTTTAGATAATGATTTTAGTTTTTTCAGCAACATGTTTCTCTCTTTTTGTTTTACTTTTCTACCCTTCAGTGGCTGCTTTGGGGGTACTGTTGGATTCCGTTTTTGAACCCTTGGTGGTGAGAATACCACAGAATTGGAGATGGGGAGCACAGGCACACAGCCTTCGGTTTCCCTGGCAAGCTGGAACCCGTGGGTGAAAGGCCTTGGAATATCTCCAGTTCAAGATGAATTGTACTAGTCTCCCTAGGCTGCTGGTGAAGGATTTCTTCTTCATTCGTTTTCCTCATTTGATCCCATTTTCTTTCTACCCACAAACCACCACCATCTCTTCCTTTTTTGATCTTTGTTGAGTCATGAATACAATGGCACAAAGATTGTCAACCCACACTTACTTTAGCCCAATGTTTGTGTGTTAGTTCATAAATGTATGATAGGTAAGTGTGAGGTTGATTATTGTGCAACGACTACCTGTCGTGATATATGTATGATGTGTTTTACATTTTGAAAAAGAAAAACCTTTGTAGAGGAATGGAAAAGAAATTCTCAAAAAAACAACAACAACAAAAAACAACAACTTGAATTTCAAAATGCAGGGCAATGGTTTATGCCAGAGTGAGACACAGAACCTCTTGGGGTATGGACAGGTCTGTTTCCAATGATAACTTTTATGTTCTCTCTCTGGCTTCCTGAAAAGAACCATATTACTGGTAGTTGTAAAATTACCTTGTGTTATTTGAATTATCAATCATAGTTCAACCTCTGGTATGTTCAGTTCATCTTTGCTTATTCTAAGAGATAGTTTACAAAATCAAAACGTGTACATATAATATATAAAGAAAAGCATATGCATTATCTTTGAACTGAATTGTTCTTATGTTCATTGTTAAGCCAACTACACAAAACCACTAACACACTGAAATAAGATTTGTACACAAAACAAAACTTGCAAACCACAAAGGGACATTACTATAAAACGAGCTCCGTAGACATTGAGAAAAAAAAAAATATATCAAAAAAAAAAAAAAAGAAAAAAAAAAACCTTCAAAGAAAGAAAAAAATGTACACAAACAAACAGATTCTCTAAAAAAAAAAAAAACCCACTGGAATTACTTTTATTCAATCTTTCTTCCATAAAATCTTAGGTGAAAAATCTTCATTTCTTTCAGTTACTAAAAAAATCCCATCAAGGTTTTTGTGCAGTCTGCGTCAAGTGTTTCCATCTGTCATTGTGCGAATCCCAGCACTCTATAAGAACATGTTTTATAGCGAGTGGTCCACCACATGGACTGCACCACTGAATGAACAGCCTTTCTCCCTCATATGAATGTTAGTCTGGTCACTGATCCTGCACATCATCAGGATCTTCCTCAAACATTACAAGTCCCTCAGTGTCAATGCCTATTATAAGCTTGTCCTTTTTTTTCTTGTTTTATTGTTTGTTGTTTTTTTTTACATGACATCCCTGCATTAGTTTTTGTGAAAACTGTTGAAAATTTTGGAAAATGCTCTGTCTTGTAATGTCAACAAACAAAAGAGGAAAAACATTACTGGATCTGCCTTTTGATTTGGATCAATACCAAATCTGAAGGGTCTGTCTTTGGGCTCTAGTCCATCTCTTCAACAAGTTCAGTTCAACTCAGTGTGGGTGATTTTTGTGCAGTCAGCCTCACACACAGACAGACAAACCAATGAACGCGGGTGAAAACATCTCACACACAGGCAGACAAACCAATGAACGCGGGTGAAAACATCTCACACACAGACAGACAAAACCAATGAACGCGGGGTGAAAACATCTCACACACAGACAGACAAACCAATGAACGCGGGTAAAAAACATCCCACACACAGACAGACAAACCAATGAATGCGGGTGAAAACATCTCACACACAGACAGACAAACCAATGAATGCGGGTGAAAACATCTCACACACAGGCAGACAAACCAATGAACGCGGGTGAAAACATCCCACACACAGACAGACAAACCAATGAATGCGGGTGAAAACATCTCACACACAGACAGACAAACCAATGAATGCGGGTGAAAACATCTCACACACAGGCAGACAAACCAATGAACGCGGGTGAAAACATCTCACACACAGGCAGACAAACCAATGAACGCGGGTGAAAACATCCCACACACAGGCAGACAAACCAATGAATGCGGGTGAAAACATCTCACACACAGACAGACAAACCAATGAATGCGGGTGAAAACATCTCACACACAGGCAGACAAACCAATGAACGCGGGTGAAAACATCTCCTCCAAATGAAACCATACTTGGGGAAAAACATTCAATCTGTGTCACCACCTGCACTAACCAACTCTCAATGGAAATTGTGAGGAGAAAAGATCAGACTTTTACAACAACAATTCACAATGCAGCATCAAAATTCCCTTAATTGTTACACCTACTGCAGCAAAAAACAAACCAAAACAAACAAAAAAGAAATTAAAACCCCTCTATATACACACATGTAGAAATGAAGAGTTTTCCACACAAAATATTGCCTTTCTCCTGCCTCTCACAGCCCTCACTCATTCCTCTCTCTCTCTTCCCCCTCCATTCTCCCTCGTATACACATCTCTAATGTCATCCACAATCAATATTCCAACTGCATTAAAAAAAAAAAAAAAAAAAAATATGTATATATATATACACATATATATGTATATACATATATCCCCCATCCGACTTTGTGCAATCATTTTCATATAAAAGATGTGAAAATGTTGTTTTATATAAACAATGATGACAATCATACTATCCTACGATATAGATAGTGTGATTCTTTCACATTTATTAACTTTTTTTCTGCTAGGCATCGCCCATTCTGCAGCATGGCCTGAAGTCCAATGCACATACAAGCAGACACGGACTTCCTGCCCCAGCAAACACAGCCCTCCAAAATGTGCAGGTGAGGATGAGGATAACCACTGACCAGGCCACAAAAGCAGACACAACATACAAAATGGAAAGCTGGAATCACACTGTCCCGTTACTTACCCACCATTCTAACTGAACCTGGTCTCCTGTGTTCCTGATGCCTAACCCATTGTAAAATGACACCTCCGTCAGCAACATTCCCAAACTAAGTTGATTTTGGTTTGATGAATATTCAGGCCCTGCTGCAGTTTACATCCAGTTTTATCATCACTACTGCAGCCCAGCCAATCACACAGAGCTGTCTCTGCTTAGGGATTTTGCAATCATTTTGTACAAACAAACAAACAAACAACAAGAAGCAACTTTTCCATATCATATATCTTACACTGACAACTCTGAGAAAACAACTCCTGTCCAGAAATAACCAACAAACAGCTATCTCCATGTCATACACCTGTTTACAATTATATGAAAAGAAGTCCCTTTGCGTACAATGCAACTAACATTCATTAACAAATCAAATATCTTGAATTACTATTATAATAACTAATCTATTGATATCCTTAAAAGCAGATAAAATACAAACATGGTTATACAAATATAGAAGGGTGTGCAATGGATTAAACAAACAACAACAAAAATGATTAAATAGCAGCATTATTCAGCCACCTTCAGTTTTTTTTTGTTTTAGTTCTGCGATGGTCATTCATAATGCTGCTATGCTTAAAACATTTAAAGAGATGAAAATAGCAGAAATCCTGTAAAATGTAATGACATCACCATAAAACACACATGCAACAAGAGCAACGATCAGCAAACTGAACAGAAGACTGCCTGGAATGCCTTGGCAATCCAGCTGTATCAGAACATTCAGCATATCATCATCATATTTGAAAGGCCATAAATATACAGCAATGTGATAGGAGCTCATGTCCATCAATCACAAACCAAGAACCACAACCCAAAATCTGACTTGTGGACAAACATGGTTCAGTCCACAAACACAGATGCAATCATTCAGAAAGGGAAGCAACTTTGTGCCATCCCCACACATTTCCCCACTGAGCAAAACTGACTTGGCAGTGGCGAAGTTCATGAGGCTAAACCGAGCAGAAACTCACCCCTCTGTCTGTAGGCATGCTCCAACAAATTTCACCCCTCTGTCTGTAGGCATGCTCCAACAAAACTGACCCTTCCATCTGTAGGCATGCTCCAACAAAATTCACCCCTCTGTCTGTAGGCATGCTCCAACAAAACTGACCCTTCCATCTGTAGGCATGCTTCAACAAATTTCACCCCTCTGTCTGTAGGCAAGCTCCAAGAAAACTGACCCTTCCATCTGTAGGCATGCTCCAACAAAACTGACCCCTTGGTCTGTAGGCATGCTCCAACAAAACTGACCCTTCCATCTGTAGGCATGCTCCAACAAAATTCACCCCTCTGTCTGTAGGCAAGCTCCAAGAAAACTGACCCCTCCGTCTGTAGGCATGCTCCAACAAAACTGACCCCTTGGTCTGTAGGCATGCTCCAACAATCCACTGAGGTGCTGACAATGGATTGTCAGTTGGCCATGAAGGTGCCACTGATCTGGTGCAGCTCCCCCACACAGTCCCCCGGTGAACTTCATGCTCCCCGGGACACTTTGGCGACCTGATTTGGTCAGGACAGCGCAGGATCTATGCCCCCCACCTCCCTTTCTTTTTTAGAAGGTTGAGTAAGGGCAAGCCACGTTACACAGCTTTACTAATGGCCACTTCAAACATAATAAGCATAAATGGAACGATGAAGACTCTATACACATCTTCCAACAAACAACATGCATGCTCCAAGTTCGTCACTGTGGAGAAATACTTCCCCATCCACGTGTCACCAAGAAAAGCAGTTCACTCTCCCCGATCAGTAACTTACATGCAGCTTCACACAAGAACTGTTACACTGTCATCTTTCAAGGAACATGACTGAAAACAAGAAATGGAGGATTTTAAGAATATGAACCATATTCAATACACACATTAACAAAACGTTATGACTAAAAGTTCTCTGAAATGATGAACAATATTAGAAATAAAAATTTAGAAAAGAAATAAAACAAAACACATTATGATCAATCTGTAATGAAACAAAACACATCATGATCAGTCTGAAACAATCAAGCATGTGTGCGATCGTGATTGTGTGAGTGTGTGCATGTCTGCCTACGTGCATGTGTGCACCCAGCCTGGGATGCACAGAACCAATACAATATTTTGTGTACAGGGTAAAGATGCCTGTCTGGTCTCAGAGCAAACTGACAAAAATGTGCATGGAAGACAGTCCTGGACTTGGCTATTTGGGCAACCGACCAGTCCTGGACTTGGCTATTTGGGCAGCTGACCAGTCCTGGACTTGGCTGTTTGGGCAGCTGGGATCAAGGAATCACTGACCAAGAAATATCACTGTGTCTACACTGGCAAAATGTATTCATGTTGATTACCTCACCAGCTTAAGTCTACCATTTGTTTTTAACAATCACAACAAACAAAAAAACTGTCACTTTCACACATTTGAGACTAAATTCCACACCTTACATAAATTCCGAACAACATTTAATTCCGCCATTTAATTCTGAAGCGGATTGAATTTGCCCCTAATTTGTTAACGATACTGGGCCCAAGTTGCTCCAATGTGTATGCTGATCAGGTCCGTCACAATGTTAACCACGGATTCACAATCCTGCCAGTCACATCACTTCTCAGATAAAGACATCATCCCCATAGACAGGCACATGCTTGGTTTGGTCACAAACCTTGATGATGGAATTTCTCTCTTTCTTTAAATGAAATGATGCTGAAAGCCTCAATATGCAATTGGACATTATTGTACTCAAAATCAGAAGCATAAATGGTAACAAATCTGTACAAAAATCTGATTATGATAAGACAAGGACAAATTAAAAAAGAAAATCTGATTACCATAAGAACAAGGACAAACTACGAGTTATGTTAATTCTGTATAGACATGTAAGAACAAATTACAAGCTTGAGCAAAATCAATTCTGTGTACAACATGGCTTTGATGCAAATACTGTGGCAGCGACAATATGTTGATAGCATTGTACAATATCTCATCATAATATTACCTTTCAATATTAGTTTCTAGATGACTTTGCATCCATCAAATAAAACGCTGTAGATGGGTCCATTTGCTGTTTCTTTGGCCTTATCCTCAGTTGCAGTTTGTAACCGTTGGGGAGAAAGGTAGCAAAATGTCATGATGTTATTTTCTTTTAAATGCAATTGAACAAAACAGATTTCTTCAGACTTATACAATACCTTACACAAGAGTCTGACATTTCCCTCAAATCTTTACAGCATGTTTTGTTTTTTTAATACAACAGCAAGAAAAATGTTTGGGGCAAGTTCTGCAATGAGTCACACACACACAAAAAAGAATGGGAACAATCAACGAAATGAAACTTGTTAATCCTTTCTGTTTGTTGGTTTTATTTCCCAACTGCAGTCACTCACCATATGAAGCTGAAAGTAATCATCACAGATAAACAATATTCCAAGTACACATCTTCTAACAGAAATCATATACATATGCGGACTACAAATATCAATGATGGACGTTTTAAAGCCTTTGATGACTTCTCGGGGAAAAGAACAACAGTAAACCCCCGATTCTGCTGGAGAAAAAGAGCAAGTGACCCACAGAGACATGAAACACGGACAGAGGCACTGGGGGGAAGAGCATTACAAACGTTACAGCAGGAACCTTTCCTACAACCAGCTCCTCCCTGCCTCCTCTTTCAGCGTCTGCAACTGCAAGCAAACAACAGTTCACTTTGAAACAGACACTGCACTTAGGACAATCCACCTTTGACACATAAGTCTGTCAGACACTCCAATAGGGTGTAGGGTGTGGCGGAGGTGGGGATGAAGTTCATTTCGTCCTAAGTGAATCCCGTAAAATAATGATAACAAACACGAGGCTAATCCATGTAACAGCTGCACACATATTAAGAGTAAAAATGGGGAGGAAGAAAAAGAAAGCGTACATAAAGACAAGACGACAACAAAACGGCAGCAGAGGCATGAACAGGATCTCCAGATGGTGGGAATACTGTTCCCTTGTGTCCCAACCCATGCAAACCTTTGTTTCTAAAGTCTGTCAGTGAAGAGTCTTGGATTTAACCACACGCACTGGAAGCTTTTATCACCATTTATATAATTTTCTCCAGAGGATCAAACTTCAAAAATCAAAACCTTGAAAGTAAACGAGCACAGCTGAAGCTGATACTTGGGGAAGAAACAGCTGGCGATGGGGATAAGGGAGGCATGTGGAGGGGAGCAGGCAATGGAGATAAGGGAGGCATGTGGAGGGAAGAGCAGGCAATGGAGATAAGGGAGGCATGTGGAGGGAAGAGCAGGCAATGGGATAAGGGAGGCATGTGGAGGGAACAGCTGGGCAATGGGGATAAGGGAGGCATGTGGAGGGAAGCAGGCAGGATAAGGGGGATGGAGGGAGGCATGTAAGGGGAGGGAACAGCTGGCAATGGGGATAAGGGAGGCATGTGGAGGGAAGAGCAGCTGGCAATGGAGATAAGGGAGGCATGTGGAGGGAACAGCTGGCAATGGGGATTAGGGAGGCAGGGATGTGGAGGGAACAGCTGGCGATGGAGATTAGGGAGGCATGTGGAGGGAACAGCTGGCGGCGATGGAGATTAGGGAGGCATGTGGAGGGAACAGGCATTAGGGAGGATGTGGGATAGGGAGCATGTGGATGGGAGGGAACAGCAGGCGATGGAGATTAGGGAGGCATGTGGAGGGAACAGCAGGCGATGGAGATTAGGGAGGCAGGGATGCATGTGGAGGGAACAGCAGGCGATGGGGATAAGGGAGGCATGTGGAGGGAACAGCTGGCGATGGGGATAAGGGAGGCATGTGGAGGGAACAGCAGGCAATGGAGATAAGGGAGGCATGTGGAGGGAACAGCAGGCGATGGGGATAAGGGAGGCATGTGGAGGAAAGAACAGGTGATGGGGATAAGGGAGGCATGTGGAGGGAAGAGCAGGCAATGGAGATAAGGGAGGCATGTGGAGGGAACAGCAGGCAATGGAGATAAGGGAGGCATGTGGAGGGAACAGCAGGCAATGGAGATAAGGGAGGCATGTGGAGGGAACAGCAGGCAATGGAGATAAGGGAGGCATGTGGAGGGAACAGCAGGCAATGGAGATAAGGGAGGCATGTGGAGGGAACAGCAGGCAATGGAGATAAGGGAGGCATGTGGAGGGAACAGCAGGCGATGGGGATAAGGGAGGCATGTGGAGGGAACAGCAGGCGATGGGGATAAGGGAGGCATGTGGACAGGGGACACGTGACCAAGAGAAGAGCACAAGTATTGCATCATTGTGTCATCATGCTCCATTTCTGACTTGACCAGCACCTGCTCCCTTGCCTTTACTGGGCCGACACAATCCACATTTTACTGACAGTTCAAGGGTTAAACACATCTACAAGTACTGTATTGCAAAACGCTGTCAAACTTCTTCTAAAAAAAAAAAAACCGTTAAAAAAAGAAAAAAAAACATGTGTATTACATGTACAACACTGTTCCACTGGTTAACATATCAAAAACAAATAGACACCATAAGCCAACAACTGTAATAAAAAGCGGGACCAGAACAAGTCTGGAAACTGAAATAATCCTTCACCAGTGTAAAAGCAATCAGGTCAAATCACAAAGTTTTAAAAAAAAAAAAGAAAAAAAAAGTGAAATTCAATCCTAGAAAGATTAAAAAAATTAAGCAGAAAAATGTAATTTTTTTGACTTTCTAAACACATTCCTCTTAGGATGGATATAAATATTCAAGTTAAATTTACAAAGGAAAACATTATCAAACAGCAACTGGAAAAAAATCATATAACATATGAAACAATACTTCAAATACTAGAGCAATATATCCAGTTCAAATAACACTTATCATACACAGTTTAAGTTACAAAAATAACTTTACCCCAAACCAACTACTTCACAGTTATGAAAATATGTACTACGTGCCCACAGTTTCTGGATATTTGTACGTCTTTTGAAACATGATGGAGGATTTTCTGAAAGACATCAAACTGGTTTAACTTTCTTTGAGCTTCTTCCTTCTCTTCTTCATTGTAATTCAACTATTTCCCTGGCAAATCTTTTGGGAACAGAAGATATCTACCTTCATCATAAAAGAATTACATTCCAACAATTGCATAAGGTGCATTAAAAAAACGCCACCTTCTGCTATTTTGCTTTCAACTGAATACTTCTGAATTTTTTTCCCCCGTTAAGTTCCTGTTGAATTCATGAAGTTAATATGCTATTATATTGCATACAAGTGGTAAAAATGTCACAAACCTTACTGTTCTATACAGGTAAATAACATGTGGCATATGAAATAAAAAAAACAACTTTTCAGTACACATAAAAAAGAAAAAATAAACTTAAAATCTTCCAGCTACACAAAAAACTCCACAAGAACAAAGACAGGGAGAAATGTTACCTGATTTATAAAACACATACATACACACACATGCACACACAAAATTAAAATCATCTCATGAAATAAAACAGCTATTGAACAACAGAACAATAGGAAAACACACACTCATCAAAGCACATTGACAAAACATTGGACTGAATCTTATAGTGACACAGCTATTGAGCAAAACGAGGACTGGTAAACACTATTTTAACGAAGCTGACTGACAAAACCTGCGGGTTAAATCCACTGGCAACAAATATTCAACAAGAACAGGAAACTTACAATACTCAAGATTTTTTTTAAACATGTAATCTGTTTGCATGAGGAGGAGAGGATATGATAGAAACAACAAACTCAACTGACAGACAATAAAATATCAAAGCACAAAGAACTGATCCTATTCTAACACAGTTCTTCATCTAAAATTGATAAAGCAAAAGCACATTCAATTGACAAAGGACACAAACAACATTCGCAGATATGAATTTTGGTCTTGGTACTGCAAATCTCTTATTCGTTGAATCAAAGAAAAAGTTACTACTGCTATAATAGGAATGGTAAAGTATCCCAAACTGGATTAGTCATCACCCCAAAATCACTTTGTTGCAACTACATCAAAGTACTGCATTCTTTGCTGGGTGTCCAACATGTACCTTTTGTTTTTCTTCTGGTTGAATATTTTTGTCCTGTAACATGCTAGCTCGAAGGCCCAAAAACGGAAAACTTAAAAAAAACCTCTTTCCTTGAATAATGATGATCATGATAATTATTACAAACAGGAGAAGAAAGTCAAGTGAAAGCTTAGTCTGAAGTCACATCACACACACAAAAAAATCCTGAAAGCATCCTCCCCCTCCAGGTCTTCTCCTGCCTCCATCCTTTCACAGACAAAGACAACCACTGTTCACAGATATCAGGTCTATAGATACATTGATGCAAATCTCCCTGTCCATTTCACACATGCATGCACATGCGTGCATGCACGCGCACATACACACACACTCTGATACTGGTTTACAAAGCTGTGTTTTTCATCTGCCCATGTTTCTTTCATAAAAGAATGGCAAACAATTCTAAATAATTGACTGAAACATACAAATAATGATGAAACTAACAAGAAACATGAACAGCCCAGATCAAAAGACCCTTACAAGGCAATTACATGGCCGTGTGACATAGCGACACAATCCGGTTTACAACCCTGTTTCACTCTGGGCCAAGTATCGACCAAAATCTCTGTAACCATGCTTCTGAAAAAAACTCTGCAGGGTTTTCTATGAAGTTCCGCTGAGAGTCTGAGAGATCCTTTTCTGTGACACCTTTGTTGGCAAGTTCCTCCAGGACACGTACAAAGTAAGTTGGGTCAGGATAACCAAAACTGCAACAAAGCAACAACACAGACATGCTCCTGCAGAGCTATACAATGACTACTCATTCAATTCAAACTCTGAGGGTGGGGCCATTTTGCACAGGTGTTTACCTAAATAAATAGGAAAGAGTTGGGATGGGGGTCTCATGGAGGATCTACCCCACACCTGATCTATGCCTTCACCTAAACCCATGGCACAGCACAGAAACCACTGTGACCCAACAAGAACACAGCTGCAAGACAAAAAAGGCAGAGGAGACATCTTCACATTAAAACTCTGACAGGCTCTTATCCACAGGTTTTCAAAAGAATTTCATGGTTAATCCACCAGATAACAGGAACAAACAAATTACAAGACAATACATGATGTGTTTCAACCTTTCAGGTCTTCTTCAGGCATGATAAACAACATTCAGGATAATGAAAATGGAGTATGAGTAATCACTTATCTTCTTCAATTCAGCGCAAGATGGGTGCTGAATGAAAAACCATCATTGTAAAAGTTCAAAGTGATTTTCTGTCTGCAGTTGGACAAGGAAGGTTCCCCCAGCTCCATGTACAGGCTGTACACAGAAGTGGTGTGGAACATCCCAAGACAGAGTCAATGCCCTGGATGGTGAATGGGGTCCAGCATTTTCTATCAAGAGTCTTGCAGCGTCATGAAAGCACTGCCCCAGTTCAGTTTTGAAACAGGTCAGGGCTCTGCAGCAGTGTGGTAGTGTTTCTTATCATTGCCCTTGGCCACTGGAGTTACGACTCAAAGAATATTCAGTTATTGATGGTGGAAGGTTTTGAGGTTAAAACTGACTCAACAAAAATGAGGCTCTTTTATGATTAGAATGATGGAGGTTACAAAAAAAAAATGACACACAGTGTTTTGGTTGCAGAGAAAGTAAAAGAGTTTTCTACTGTCCACTTTCAAATCTCACCCAATTTAAATCTGGAGTCAGCACTGAAAGCCGCCTGCAGCAGTGTTTCAAGCTGTGTAGACAGCAAAATCATCCACAAACAGCCAAGAATCAGTACTCTGCTGTTCTAAATTAACACCATTTTTTATTTTAATGCTGAAAACAGCAGTAAGCAAACCATTAAATCTATTTCACAGGGCACACTGGTACACAGAAAATTTTTGTGCAAGACATGCTCTTGTGTGGCATTGTAAGACAGTGAAAATGACTGATGGCCTTCAATGATATGAATAACAAAAGGCTTATAAAATGTATACCTAGTGTTCCTGAATGTTTTTTTTTTTGTTAATGAACTGATACCATGTTTTTTCCCCCCTCACTCATACTGCATTGCTTATAATCTAGTGAAATGAACAATGCAGCGTAAATAGGAAGTGTACAACAATACTCATAATCATGAAAGCATAAATGTTACATGCACATATAAAATGTGGTGAAATACTGAAGTTTGCAATTCCATTTGCCAATATCTGTTTATCTGTCTGCCATTTTGTCCATCTGTCTGTTCATGGACCTGTCTGTTCCTCTCTGTCTGCTTTATCTTTCTGTCAGCAGACAGACTGACTTGGACTTCACCATCCAAGTCAGATTTCTCTAATGTACACCAGTCCCTTTCACAGACAGCAGACAGACCGACTTGGACTTCACCATCCAAGTCAGATGTCTCTAATGTACACCAGTCCCTTTCACAGACAGCAGACAGACCGACCTGGACTTCACCATCCAAGTCAGATGTCTCTAATGTACACCAGTCCCTTTCACAGACAGCAGACAGACCGACTTGGACTTCACCATCCAAGTCAGATGTCTTTAATGTACACCAGTACCTTTCACAGACAGCAGACAGACTGACTTGGACTTCACCATCAAAGTCAGATTTTTCAAATGTACACCAGTCTCTTTCACAGACAGCAGACAGACTCACTGTTTGGACTTCACCATCCAAGTCAGATTCTCTCGTGCATCCAGTACCTTTCAAAGATACCTTACAGATGGCGGTGATTAAAGACATGGTGTTCATGATTAGTGCTGGACATGACCTGCCAGGTCAGATTTAAATCATGTATGCCAGCATCTTTTAAAGACATCATAGTGTACAGACAGCAGTGATTAATGGTATGGTGTCAGCAATGACTGCTGAATGTGGCCCTCCATTTTGATATGACCTTGAAATACTGTAGGAAACCACGTGCAGCCACATGCCAAAGCTAATGCAAAGGCAAACAACTGTGGAAGAACCATTTTCTTCATACTTACTGTCCAGACATCTGCCTTTTTTCTCCTACAATGTGAAACATCAGGAAATCCCCATCCCCCCCCCCCCCCCCCCCCCCCCCCCCCCCCCCCCCCCCCCCCCCCCCCTCAAGAAAGAATCATACAGGGAGGAGGAACTCAGGCTACTCAACCTACAGGAATATAAGAGTGCTCTCCCTTGAGCCAAACGAACTCTCTTTACTCCAAAACAATTCAGTTTTCTCCTCCTTCCTTGAACATGGATCAGCATAAACGCCTTCCTGAGTTGGCCTCTTTCGACCAGTCTATGCCTTCCCAGTCTGAATTTTTGAGAGAACTTGCTCGCCTTGCATCTTCTCTTCAGTCTCCTTCACTGCAAGGCTCTTTGGCACAACTCAACAAGACTGGCATTTCTTCTTTCCCCAGTCCTCAGAATTTGTTATTCCTGTCAACGAGTTTGTTTCCTCATTAGACCGGCATGGAACCTGTGCCTTCTGCTCTGACTGCTTTCCTTTTGCCTGTTGCAGCTCATGCAAATGGTGGCCATCTTCAACATGCTGCTTGCCGTTTTCTCTTCAGAGCCATGGCAGCCAGTTTTGGCAAGACTGGCGGGTGATACTCCTTGCTCTCCCGCTTCAGTCACGGTCCTGGGTATGACAGAGACAGGCCAGCATCTCCCCCCAGCATGCTCTTCTACCCCTACCCCCTGGGCAAGCAGTTTTGGGAGAGTGGGTAACTCCTTTTCCCTCCATGTCAGCCTCAGAGGAAGAGGAGGCACTGGCTTGGAGCACGACTGACCAGTGTCGCTCCATGGGAAGTTTACTGGTGCGAGTGGGCGATCCTCAGGTAAGGTGAGCAAGGAAGACAGATTGCACTCTGACCAACTTTAAACGGGAGTTGAACGAGCGAGAGGATTTGATCATTCTGATAATGATAGTGATGGTTATTTTGATGATGAAGACATTTCTTCTTCCGAGTTCACTCTTGCATGTTCTGCAGATGGCAACGTTTGGTCAGTGATCGCTAGTACACTTTCTGAGTCTAGTTTTGATTCTCCTGCCCCCACCTCTCAGATGACAAGATTTTCATTTCTTCTTGTTTTAAAAGCTGGAGCAGTACTGAGACTTCATGTATATTGCACTTCTCAACTTCCTGTTCTGCTCTTTATGGTGTGCTGTCGGTTTTAAGCTTTTGTCCAGAAAAACATCCAATTATCAAAAAACTCCATCATCTTTTCAGACGGAATATTCTGATTTGGATTCCGTTACCTGCTTTTTTCTGCCTCCATTTTGTGAGGACATGTTTCTAATGTTTGTTTTTACCCATCTGTTCGGCGAGCTTGATCCAGTACGGTGATTCCAAGGAATTTTACAGTCGTCTTTACATGGTTTCACTCAGACATTTATCTTTTGTCACTGAATCGGATGGTTTTTTGTTTACGGTGAACATTTATATTTTATAAGACAAACTACCTTCTTGATTTAGATCCTGTGGATGGCTAATACTGTAATGGCCTCTTGTTTGGGAATTCCCGCACTAACTACTGATCATAACCTTGTTGATTTCTACATGTTTTCTTCTCCTACTGAATATTCTTCTCTTTTGGCATCCTGTTTTCATGATCATGATTTCGTTTGTATGAATGTTAATGTTTGATGATTTCAGAAAATGAGGAAAGAGCATGGAGAGTTACCCTTTTTTAAGTCTTCTGCCTGGTTCCCTTTCACTGTTTTGGGATTTCCCCTTCCGCAATCTCCTGAAGTTTGGGGGGAAAAGAAAAAGAAGAAAAAGAGGTGGAAAAAAAAGACAAAAAGAGAGGAAAACAAAACAGAAGGAAAGGACCTCAAGGATTTCCTTTCAGCTCCCCTATTGATGGTCATCACAGTTGGACCCAGTTCCTGACACAGAAACCCTTCCATGTCAGCGTCCCCTCAGTTACGGCCTCTTTTTCCTGGAAAGTGACTTAGGAAGAGCACACTTCATTGTTCATCAGTTTCATAGTCTTCCTTTCCTTTAAGCCAAGAATTGGAGCAAGTCCAGTGTTGGGTCTCTTCAGGATGACATTAGTATTCCAAGGAATTACCCTATCATCCATGCTCAGTCTTTAGGCATACAGTGGTATTTCTATGACACAATTTTTTTTGCTAGAGAGATCAACATACATATTCCGTTTATCTTATAGTAGTCATTTACTCTGGTCCAAGTGAGAGAAGTCACTCCCTTCTTTCATTTTTCATCATCTGATCATTCTAAGATTAAAAAAAAAAAAAAAAAAAAAGGAAATAGAAGGTGGATAAGATCCCTTATCATAGTTCTTTCTGGAGGAGAGGCACTTCATGACGGAAGTCAAGTTGGTATGGCTGCCGGACTCAGGGCAGAGAAGACACTCTCTTGGGCACAACGTCTTTTGGTTCTCAGGACTCTTTCCAAGAGCTTCATTCATCTCAAGATGCACCTCAAGACTGACCCAAACTGTGTGTGTTTTCCAGTGCCGAGAGTGAGAAAGATCCTTGCCTTCATCCAGTCTCTTTCCCAGTCTGCAGTTTCAACTCCCAGTGGCATCCAGTCTATGATCAATCTGGCCTCTGCTGCCTTAGATCTTATTCCTTTGGGCCATCTTCATCTCTGCCCCCTGGAGTAGACACTGATGAGGTCTGGAAACAAAGTACAGCAGATTAGGACATCTCTATTCTTCTTGGCCTGTTGTTCTTCAGGGCCCTACAGACATGGCTTAGTCTGGAGTGGCTGACCTGGGCAGTCTGCGGCAGGTTCCCCTTCACACACATGGTCTGTACAGATGTGAGCGAGGCCGGGTGGGAGCCCACCTTTTCCCTGACTTCCTTGAGTGCAGTTGACTTTAGGAAACTCAGATTTCAGACCACATCAATCTTTATAAAAAAACCAAAAAAAAAAAAGCATTCCAGGGAAACTCAATGTCTTGGCAGACACTCTATCCATGAAAGATCAGGTGTTACTGTCTGTTCGGGTGCTTAACAAGAGGGCCTCCCAATAAATATTTCAGTGTCTGGGAACCCCACATGTGAATTAGGTCACAACTAGGTGGAACAATCAACTTCCAGTTTTTGTATCACCAGTATATGACCCACTAGACTTAGCTGTGGATGCCCTGTTCACCTCTTTGAGGGGATGTTGGCTTGCGTGTTTCCCCTATCGTTCCTCATTTGAGCAGTCCTAAGAAGACACTGAAAGAGAAATACCTGTTGATTCTGATGTCACTCTATGTGGTCAAAGGGCTGGATAAACCTGCGATTTCCTGGTGACGGTTTCCAATTCTCTTCTCTCTTGGAAAGATCTTCTGATTCAACCACAGACGTGGAGACAGCATGTTGTTCCTAGGTCTCTTTCTCTCCACACCAGTCTTATTTCTAGTGGTATCTCTCTGACCTGAGATGTTTCCACTGTTTTCCATGGAAAAGATCGTGGCTGGGATGATAGGTGACAAAATTTTTCCAAATGGTGCTTGCAGTCTGGTGCCTCTCTGGCAGAGGTCACAATTGAGGATATCACCCATTTTATGGAAGATCTGCAGATATCTGGAAGGAAAAACAGTACTCTGGAGGGTTTCAGATCAGCTATGGCAAAGACCTTCCAATTTATGGGTGGGGACACTGACATTAGCCATTGTCCTGTTTTGTCCAAACTGATTTCTTATGCTGCACAGGGCTCGACTAGACTAAGTAGGTGTCCTAAATGGAGCCTTTCCCTCAGTCCTGGAGTATCTGGCCTTGGGGCACTTTGAGCCTATACTGAATGGCTGGTCGTAATCTCATTCTGACACCTTGCCTATTGATTACCCTGGCTTCTGCATAGTTGGTATGGATGACATGTCACACACAGCATGCACCCTATGTAAGAAATGGAAAGAATGAAGGAAGAAGGAAACTGAGTGAACGATACTGACCAGATGACATGGGAAATGACTGAATGATGCGTCGGTGGGCAGCTCTTCAATCGGCACTACCCAGGTAGGCAGCTCGTTGTGTAAATGAATGTGTTTGTCATATTATATGTACAGCGCTTACAGCCCTAATCTTTTGAGAATAGGCGCTATAAAAATTAACATTATTATTATTATTAAGCAGGGTCAGTGAGGTTCATGCCATCTCCAGAGCCCCAAGATCTCTGCAATGGCATAACCATAGCTCAATATCTCTGTCCATGTGTCTGACTTTCCCAGCCAAACCACCAAGCCCGAAGAGCAGCTCTGACATTTAACCTTCCTCCGCTGGCCCCTTCATCTGGAACCAGGCCTGGACATTAAAGGTGGAGCAGGTTGACTGTCCTGTCGCAGCGCTGAAGGCCTTCCTTCAGAGGACAGAGATGGACTCCCATGATAAGCGCCTATGGTGTGGGAGACTTGGTGCCACTGTTATAAGCTCCTGGCTTAGACAGGTCATTTGCCAGGCTGATGTCTTTCACCAGAAACCTCTGTCCCCCACAGAGCATATCAGAGCACATGAAGTCTGGGCTTTATCCACCAATCTTGCCCTCTGGCAGAATATTGCGGTTACTGATGACATATGTCATTCAGAAGACTAGAAGACGATGACCGCCTTTGGCAGGTTCTGTCTCAGAGATAGGACCAAAGACACTGTGGCTCTAACTGTTTTGGTAGAGTTGTGGTGTGCCAGGCCACCTTCCCAAGTAATTTCTCATCTTTGGCTGCATAAGTTGTCAGTTTTACAATATCAAAATTAATAAATTAGTTTAAATACTGATTAAATAAGAGTCAAAGAACTTTGATTTAAAGCAAGTTTCTTTTCTTTTGCATAAAGTCAGATAGCCTCCGTTTTGGAACCTGCCAAAGTTCACAAGACAATTTTAACTACAGGCCTTGGAGGCTATGGCACAGAATAGATGCTTCACAGTTACTGTTAAAAAGCATGATTCCAGTGTATTGGCTCACTCCAAGCTTACTCCAGTGGGACCTCATCACTTGGCAAGATGGCCAGAAAGAGTGAAACTTGTGTGTGCAGCCTTAGTAGTGCCTGGTTTGTCTTTAATTCCTGTCGCCAACAGTTGGACTTAAGAATAAATGAGAAAGGGCACTTTCAGAAGGTTTAATAACTGCTATGGTTTTTGGTTTTATGCTACCTTTTAACCCTTTGTGTTGCACAGCCATCAGGGAATGGCTCTGTGCTTTTGGACATGAATTTATCTCAGCGACTGGAGAATTGCCTTTGTTTCATCTATGTCTGTACAAACTGGAAGGTCGCTGTGCCTTTTGTTACAGTGCTTTTCAGCTGTTGTATTCACATTCTTGAATATGGTTTTGTGATAATTTTGTTTGGGGCATGACTTTTGTCAAAAAGCCCTATATTCTGTTTTTTTTTTTTTTTTCTCACTGAAGCATAGACTACTTTTATGATAAATCTGATTTCACATCCTTAAAGGAATGGCTCTGTAGTTCTTATTATTTTTGATGTGTACATTCATGTTTGGACATTGCTTGGCTGTGGCTGATGGGGACTGTGGCAAAATTTTCCTCCTGAATTATTTTGTGCCCAAATATGCCCAGATATTACAAGCCCACTTGCTTCACTGTTTGGTGACAAGTTGAGTAGGCCCTGGTTACCACACTGTCTTAAAGTCATTGTGAACACACATCGATCAACTAATTTTGTGCTATGTTCTGTGTCTCAGTGTGAACAATTAGTGCCCTTCTAGACATTGGTTGGGAACCTGTCTGGGTTAAGCTGATTTCAGGGCCTCCTTTTCCTGATCCTGGCTCTTTTTTTGCTTTGATTGTTCAAAGCATAAGGGACAGCGGGGACAATCTTTACACCTTCAGAATCTTTCTTTATTTAAAATCCTTTTGGTTCTGGTGCTGAGCTCTGGAATGAGTTACAGGCAGCCTTGTGCCTGAGTCTGAACTTCTGGCTCCCAGGTGATATCTCACCATCCTTTCCAATATTCTTGTTTTTGTTTGGACAGGCAAGTATGAAGAAAAGGATTTTTCCTTCTGAAAGTGGTTTTATGATATACTTACCTGTCCGAACAGCTAAAACTCCCTCCCTCCTCCCTGTGGTTGGAAAAAAAGGGAGAAACTGATTTGTCTGGAGTAAAATGAGTTCATTTCACTCAAGGGAGAGCACTCATATATTTCTGTAGGTTAAGTAGCAGGAGATCCCAACTCTCCACATGATTCTTTCTTGTTGGGTAGAATTTCCTTATGTTCCACATAGTAGGAAAAAAGGCATTTGTTCTGACAGGTCAGTATCATAACTACATTTAGTAGGGAAAATCCTGTTCTGGCATTGTTATGTGTAGTTAATTTACTTTGTTTATACTGCAGCTGACTGTGAGGTGCCATGTCAGGGCTGTTATGCTTGGCTGATCAATGTTCTGCTGCTGCTTAACATTAATGATGGAAATGATTACAAAGAACAAACCTTGCAGGTCCACCATGGGTGTTGGTCTTGTGGTGAACATTGTTCCACACAATTCCTTCCTGTCCACTTGTGACAGATCTGTCAACAGTGAAGACAAGGCGACGATGAAAGGCCACTTGGAGCAGCATTAACACTTTCCTTCCCTCTCGTGTATCTGGTAGGAAGGCCTGTCTTGTAGTAGAGCTGTACCTTTTGCCCGGGTTAGGATGCTTATCCTGTGAATGTAACAAACTGTATTTTAGACCAGTTGGAAAACTACTGGTAGATTATCTTATCAAAAAAAAAATCTTGTGGAAATATTAACTCTGCCCACTATACTGACATTAAATAAGTGTAACAGTAAATCTTTTTCCCTCATGATACCATATTATCTGCATGAAATTCTTTCTGCACATGATCTGAACACTCAGGCAAAAATGTTTAGCTACTACAGAAATATCTGAGCTTGTTTCACTATGTTTTTCTTTTTCTATTTCCATCATTTCTGTTCTCACATAAAGTTTTGATGGGTTTATTATCAAAGCTTGAACACTATTTAGAACTAAGGCATAGAGAACTAAGGCATCAGACACTATTTTGAGCTAAGGCATATAGAATTTTTTTGGTATCAGAAACACAGGAGCTTGAAAAGCGCCAGCTCTGCAGAATGAAGGATGATCACAGACTGCACAACATGGCTGAGCACTCACTCCTCTTTTACATTTGATGAAAAAGTCAGTAAACAATGTCATCCCTTCTGTATGAAGCAGCATTCAGGCAATGTACAGAACACTGTTCACAGCTTGTGCTGTTCTAGCCCATCCCATTCTTCAACTACTGAAGGAACTGGCCTCATTGTGTCCACTGCAATGACCTCTTTAACATCAGCAGCCACCTGCAGCATCTTGGAGAGATTTTCGGTAACATTACAGTCAGTGGGTCATGCTGGACTCTGCTGTGTGATAATTCTATTCACTTCTATATGTACTTCCTGACGACCCTTGCCTACATGACAGGAAGTGCTGCCTCTTACCACAGAAATGCATGAGCAGCTGGCAGCCGACCTGACCCAGAAGTTCATCAGGTGCCCAGAAGTTTTGATGTACCGGCATTTCTCTCAAACTACTTGTCAGAACGAATGCCTTATCCCCACTTAGCATGGAACAACGCATATCATACTAAACCAAACAAAACTGGGGGAACAGGGACCTAACCTCATCTCCATTTCAAGTAAGCCAGCAAGGGTGATTGCCCTTAGTGTGTTCTTCTTCTTCCGTAGAGCAACCACAATCAACATTCTGATTCTTTTGTCGCTATATCAAGAAGGGGGCCCATGGGTCAGCATTCAGTGTTTAAAAAAAAAAAAAAAAAAAAATTCACTAGCATTGCCAGTCTTGCTGCCACCAAGACACATCTAGTCCTCAGTGGGGTCTCTTCTCACAAGATCCCTCCACACATATAGCCAGTCCTGCTGCCACCAAGACACCCACTCAGTCTCTTGCTTTTGTGAAATCCCCTCTCACAGGATCCACTCCAGACTTCTGCCTGTGTTAACCTCATCAAACATATTCTACCAAGGTGTGAAAACTGAGCTAGTCAGAATTGATCTTAAATAAATGTCAGCGAACCGCCCAGAGAAACGTGGACAAACGAGTCACAAGACAAACCACAACGCGTTTCGACCTCTTAGGTCTTCTTCAGGTGCAACAAACATGAAACAAATAACGAAAATGCACTTAGCTTTGATCGCTTCTGTGTTCAGCGCAAGAAAGAAGGCGTTGAATGAAAACGAGGCTGTTGGAAGGGAAATAATGTGCAAGTCAAAGTCGTAATGATGATAATAATATTACTGATAGGAATACTAATAATGGTCAAAATATATATATATAAAAAAAAAAAAAGAGACAAGATTACTACCAGTCTTGGTGTCAATAAGTAGGTATGGGAGAAAGGAGAGTGGGTTAGAGGATTCTTAAACAGCAGGGGTTGCCGTGGCAACAGTCCCGGAGGCTAAGGCGATGGTGATGTCAATGCTACAGGTGGTAGTATCAATACTAGCAATATTATTACTGAATGGTACTACTAACACGATACGATAGTGAAAGTTAAGGTAATAAAAGCACGATACAGAAATAAATTTAGAATATACTTTTTTTTTATAATAATCAAAAAAATAAATAAATGAAACATGAAAAAAAGAAAAAGAAATTGAATAATAATAATAATGATAATAAATGCATAAAAAAAAAAAAATGGTAATAGAATAAATAGATGGACATAAAAAAATAAAGAAAAAAAAAAAAAAAATAAAAAAATAACAATGTTAATATTTATGGTACTAAAGGTATTAATTCTGATAGTAAGGAGGGAAACAAACAAATAAACAAAAACAACGACAACAACCAAGGGGAGGAGAAAGAGGGGAGGACAGGAAGAACAGAAAGGAAACAGAAGATATAAGTTGGGAAGGATGGAATCCAATAGGTATATGAATAATTACAGTTACAGTTTTGTTAATAATTGTGATTGTAACTCTACAGTAATGGTAGTGATGCAGTAGGCGGCTAGAAAAGTGGTAAGCTGAAATGTTAGAAATATTTTAAAGAATAATGATTACATTAATGAAAGTAGTAAATACGACATTTGTAATACTAGTTATGAAGTTGTAAGAAAAGGTATACTGATTAGATAAACAAATAAGTAAAATTTAATTTAAATATTTTTTTAAATAGTTGGCATATATATATACATATACATACACACACACACACACACACACACATATATATATATATATATATTTATACATACATACATACATACACATACATATATATATATACATATGACAACAACAACAAGGGGAGGAGAGAGAGGGGAGGACAGGAAGAACAGAAAGGAAACAGAAGATTAAGTTATGGGAAGGATGTGTGCGTGTGTGTGTGCTGCGTGCGCGCGCGCGCGCGGGACACACACACACACACACACACATATATATATACATACATCATACACACACACACACACATACATATATATTCACGTGTGCGCGCGCGAGCGCGCGTGTGCGTGTGTGCGCGTGAGAGAGAAGAGAGAGAGAGAGAGAGAGAGCGTTTGTGTGTGTGTGTGTGTGTGTGTGTGTGTGTGTGTCCCACTGTGTGTGTGTGCGTTTGCGTGCGTGCGTGTGTGTGCGTGTGTGTGTGTGTGTGTGTGTGGTTGTTAGTGTGTGTGTGTGTGTGTGTGTGTGGATATGTGTGTGTGTGGTTATCAACATTTCCACAACATATGCATAGGAAAGAGGGAAGATGGAACAGGAGTTCATGTTGAAGAAATAGTGAATGAAAATAAAAGAAAACCAAATGAAGTGAGGGAAATGGAGTGGACAAGTACCTGAATAAACAATAGACTGATGTGAGAAATAGAGAGGGTGTGGTGAGAAGGGAAAGGAAGATAGCTATAAGTTATGTATAAGGTAAATAGTGGGATATATGGTAGTATGTGTGTGTAGTGGGAAGATATTGTGGGCTGAGACTGAAGTGATGGGTTGGTACATGTACTTTAAGGTGTTGATGGTAAGAGGGTGGAGGGAAGAAGGGGATGGTTTTATACTGACTGGGGGAGGGGGGGGGGGGGGGCAACATATTCACACCTATACACTCTCTCTCTCTCTCTCTCTCCCCCTCTCTCTCTTTCCCCCTCCCCCCTCCTCTCTCTATCTCTCTCTCTAAAAATTAAGTTATTGTTTCTAAGTATTATCATTATTTTAATTCTACAATTATGGCCGGCAATGGGATTAGTGATAATAGGACATAATGCTTAGAAGCATAAAGGTGAAAATGACTGACGGTAATAACAATGACATCAGTGTTGTAAATTAATGTAGTGATGTAATGATGTTGATGAAGAGAACAGTAAAGGTAATGATATGATGATAGTGATAAAGTAATAAAGGTTTTAAGTAATATACCCTCTTACCATCAACACCTTAAAGCGGTGGTAAGTGCAGTAACACTAGCAGAAATAAAGGCGCCAGGAAAGGAGAGGGAACGACCAGCGATAAAGGAGCTAGCATTCTATTTATTATGTGTGTGTGTGTATGTGTGTGTGTGTGTGTGTGTGTGTGTGTGTGTGTGTGTTCCATTAGTAATGTCAGCCTTGTTCATTGGTTACCCCCGCCTCCACCCCCAGCAACTGCCATACCTACCAACACTGAATCACTTTGCAACTAGTCAGAAATTGGTTTTGAAGGAGCAAACTCACTATGGGTGATCACTTTCACTTTTGCTGGGTAACCGGGAATGGAGATGAAGCCAGCTTCTTGCTCCCCCCCCCCCCCCCCCCCGTTTTTTTTTTTTTCGGTGGTGGTGGTGGTGGTGGTGGAGAGGAAGGTGGTGGAGAGATCCAAGTGAAAAGTGGGATATGGCATTTGTTAGAACAGGCACATACTTTGTAAAACTACTTTTTGTGCTACAATTCCTATTAGTGATTGTATTATGTCAATCACTACAGTATGGCAACAGGAGCTTTCTCAGTGTGAAATAGTTGTCAGTGCAACTTTTTCAACAAAGTCAGTTAATTTGAAACATCTTTCCTTTCGATGTTTCTGATGACATCATCATTAATTCACACTAACTGTTATCTAATGGTTCATTCTGGCATTTCCTTGAACTTTTGATTGATGTATTCATCTCGGATTCACATAAAGATATTTGTTCATTTACAGATTCACATTAAGATATCTGTTTATTTTTAGATGAACAAGTCAATGAATTTTTAGTTGTTGTTTTGTTTGCTGTTGGAGATATTTGTTGATGTTGTTTCATTTGATTTCAGAAATATCTATTTTTAAACATGTTCATCTCAACTTGTTTAATCAAATCTTTTATCATTTATTGATTAGTCTAATCACCTATTTATTCATTTATTTTGTCAGGTAAAGCTAATTTACATCAAAGCATATATTCATCTATTTATAGATTAACAGCTTCCTTATCAATTTCTTTCTTCTACCTAATACTTTCTATTTCACTTTTATAAATCCTACTTAACAATTCTTAAAAGACATCGTCTAAAATCTCATCCAAAACTTTGTTAAAAATCTTTCCACTGTAAAATCTCAGATCCGATGAAAAATGTTAACCTCTTTCAAGAACTCAAAGATCGCGTCAGGCGGAACATCTCTGAACAAGGTTTTCATGGAATCTGCTGTAAAATGTTTGTGTCTCACATCGTGCAAATCCCAACACTCTAAAAGAATATGTTTCATTGTGAGTGGCACATGACACGGAATGCACCAAGGAGCTTTCACTCTTTAAAAGGTAGGATGGGTAAAATACGAATGGCCGGTGTGCAGCGGCACAGAACTGTTTCTTCTTTACGACCACCAGACGAAGATGGGAGAGGAACTCCTTTAGGTTGGACGGATCTGAAAGAGTTGTTATCCGTCTGTGTATTCCAATCCTCCTGCCAGAGGTCTTTTACATAATCGTTAATTTTGGGTTTCAGATCTGAGCAGGGGATAGGTGTGTTTGACAGTTTCTCTCTTGTGGCATTCTTGGCCAAACGATCCACCATTTCGTTCCCTCCGATGCCAACATGACCAGGAACCCAAGCCAGAAGAATGTTGTAACCCTCCGCTGTCAACTTGGTAAAAAGGTCAAAAAAGTGTAAAAGTTCGGGGTGCTGAGGTTGCGGCCAGATATGGCCTCCAAAGCCGACAGCGAATCCGACAAAACCAGAAAGTCCCTCTTTGGAGACTGTGAGATTATTCTTAGTGCCAGAACCAGAGCTGTAAGTTCAGCAGAGTAGGCAGAAGCGTCTGAAGGAATATGTTCTAACAGTATTTGAGAAGGAGCACCAGGGCAGTAGGCTGCACAGGCCACTCCATCTTCAGACTTGGAACCGTCAGTGAAAATTTTCTGATAGGATGGGAGTTTTGAACTCAGCTCAGCATACAACGCCTTGTATGCCAGAGAGCTGGTGGACTCTTTGCGAAAAGCTGCAAGATCAAAACGAATCTCTGGTGGCGGAATGCTCAAGACAGAGAC
>JADBJO010018892.1:7500-12500 GCA_016801955.1 Conus betulinus
AGTTCATTATATCTATGGGGTAGTGTATGTGCATGAGAGAGAGTGCGTGCGTGCGTGCGTGCGTGTGTGTGTGTGTGTGAGACACGAAGATGATTTTTCTTCTTGATAATTCACTTGTCTTTTTTGTACTGGACACTGGATAAGCGTATCTTCGCATCTTCTTTAGAGTGCCTATTTGCATTGTGGCTTCCACCCTTTAAAAAAAAAAAAAAAAAATCCTCAGCCACGAGTACGCCATGAGCAACCGGCGAAGCGAATTATGGGACGGTGTTATTTCCGGCTTCCGCCATTCTATACCTTCACCGAGCAAAGCAGTCTTAAGTCAACAACAACAACAAAAAAAAACTTTAAAAAAAAGAACAGTGTGTGCGAGCGTGCGTGCGTGCGCGCGCGCGCGCGCGCGTGTGCGTGCGTGTGTGTGTGTGTGTGTGTGTGTGTGTGTGTGTGTGTGTGTGTGTGTGTGTGTGTGTGTGTGTGTGTGTGCGTGTGTGCGTGTGTTTGTGTTTGGGGGGCGCTGCGCAATAATAACAGTGTGCAGGCACATACTAGTCAGAATGACTTGTTGCTCTCAATAATAAGTATGTTTTCAAAGTCATCCCGTTTGATCAACATGTCAGGCCGGAAAGGAGTGGTTGTTGGTTTTACTTACACAGATACTTACATATATATGCATACATACATACATATATTGATCGATACACAGACATGTGCCTCTCTGTGTGTGTGTGTGTGTGTGTGTGTGTGTGTGTGTGTGTGTGTGTGTGTGTGTGTGTGTGGGGGGGGGGGGGGAGAGAGAGGGGAGAGAGAGAGAGAGAGAGAGAGAGAGAGAGAGAGAGAGAGAGAGAGAGATCACTTTACTTTTGACAGCATGATTCGACGACCATGCAGGCCTGTCGGAGTAGTTCGCACCCCAAAAAATAGATAAATAAATAAAAAAAAAAAATAATAATACATAAAAAAAAAACCTTTCCCCCCCTCGACTTCCGTGCCACTTCACAGGCACTGCATCCACACCGTTCACTCCCCCCCCCACAACCCCCCCCCCCCCCCCCCCCCCCCCCCCCCTTCTTTTTTCTTTTTCTTTTCATTTTTGTGTTTAAACTCGTGTTGTATCCACAAGGTTTCTTCCCCTTCACTAAAAAGTTCCTTCTCTTACGGCTCAGGATTTCTTACAAAAATATGACGGAGCATTTCAGCACGGTTAAGAAAAACTGCTGGGGTGTGGCTATTTTAGAACAGGCAACATTTGTATGACAATGTAAACTTTGAGAGTGAGAGACAGACACACACACACACACACACCTCTGACAGACAGACAGAGACAGACAGGGACAGACAGGGACAGAGAGACAGACAGACTGACTGACAGAGGCACAGATAAAAAGGCACACACACACACACACACACACACACACACACACACACACACACACACACACACACACACACCCCACTAAATGGTGCCAACATTCCTTTGTCTTGTTCCTGGAGAAACGGGGGCAGGGTAGAGGACGGGGGCAGGTGAAGGGGGTTGGTAGGTGACGACCCAGACCAACACAACAATAAATCGTCTGAACAGTAGCCAACTTCAAATCGGTGACGAGTCGCCGATCTTCTTGTCCCGCTTCGTCGTGAAAGAGAGAGAGAGAGAAAGGTCAGAGAGAGAGAGAGAGAGAGAGAGAGAGAGAGAGAGAGAGAACTCAATCACAGATGAGTATTTGAAGAGAGGGGGGGGGGGGGGGGGAGGGGGAGAGAGAGAGAGAGAGAAAGCGGGGAGAAAGGGGGAGACAGAGAGAGAGAGAGGGGGGAGGGGGAGAGAGAGAGAGAGGGAGAGAGAGAGAGAGAGAGAGAGAGAGAGAGAGAGAGAGAGAGAGAGAGAGAGAGATCACTGTAGAGAGAGAGAGAGAGAGAGAGAGAGAGACAATACAAGGAATCACTGTATAGCAAAGTCAACAATACAAGGCCAACAAACTCGCATAACCAACACGTCACGTCACAAAACAAGTCGGAGCACCGAAAGAAGAACACATCCTGAAAAAAAAAAAAAAAAAGAAAAAGAAACAAAGGATGAAAGCGACCATGACACGGTTGCTAAACTTTATATTGATATCTTGTGGCATATACACTGACGCTGTGATGAGTGCGCCAGTTATTCCCCTTGATCTGTCGCTTCCTGATTTTTTTTTTTTTTTTTTTTTAAATAAAATGTGCAACTTTAAAGAAAACACCAAAATGCCACGAAAATACATACAAAGGGCAATACCAGCAAAACAGACAGTGGACGATGGACAGCTAGTGTCCATTCTGAACAATGTGCACAATTTTCATTTTGAATTGCTAAGTTCCAAGAACAGCAGCAACAACAACAACAACAACAACCACACACACACACACACACACACACACACACACACACACACACACACACACACACACACACTGGTATGTCATAAACTTTATCAAATAGCAAAAATGTTGTTGTTGCTGTTTTTTAAGTTTCTAGAACAAAGACCAAAGAACAGTGCACATAGGAAGAAAAACAGTCGCAGACCCCAAAGAATGACAAAAACGATTTTGGAGGAGCGCTACTTGTACCCGACAGAGCCCCGCACCCCGTCCACATGGGGGGACGGGACAGACAAGAAGTATGCAGTAAACTGAAGAAAAAGAAAAGAAAAGAGAGAAGAAAGAAACAAAGAAGAAAGAAAATAAGGGAGGATGAAAAAAATAAAGAAAGACGGACAAACAGAAAGACAGAAAGGCCATGGAGAGAAAGGAAACTGAAAAAGAGGGAGGGAGGGAGGGAGAAAGGGAAAAAATCATTCGGTGAGTAAAAAAAAAAAAAAAGAAAGAAAAAAAGAAAAGAAAAAAGAAAAAACGTGCCAGCCTGAAACCTAGTTCCAAACGTCCCCACTCCCCTCACTGCACACAGCCAGCGGCAGCATGGAATGATGTCAAGGACCCCAAACCACACGACACACACTGCAAGTGCACTGGTCAGAACGCACACGCCTCTGCCAAGGTCCAAACAGTCTTGCATACACATCTGGGCGTCAGTTCTTGGGTGGAATATTTGTTGGCACGAGCTGAAGGAGTACCCCCTCACCCCCACCCCCTGCCCCCCCTCTTCCCTTTGAACGTGCAAGAACACGCAATCCTACGGTTTGCATCACTGGAATTTGTTTTTAATGCTCCACAAAACATATACTGCTTTGCATATATTGATCAGATCGTTAACGTCCCTTAACGATGTTCCTGGTCAGGGGCCAGTTAAGATAAATTTGATCAATAATGGTGTGAACATAGCCCGAAAACCCCCAACTCTCCGCCAGGGGGAATAACGATTGGTACGGACAGAAAGGGTTACTCCCCGCGTATTTCTTTATCTTGCTGAAGGATTCCAAATCCGCTGTTCGATACAGATCTGAACTACAGATCCGCCCCAACATTCCAACATTTCATGGCTTGATCCTGAGCCACGTTCTATCTGCTGATGAAGTTAAGCCTTCAAATTCAACATAGACCAGAACGCAATTCCCTTGGCCCTGGCGACAAATAGGTTTGGGGAGGTGGGGGTGGGGGTGGGAAGCCATCCCGTCAACTTCAGTGTTAAGTTGACACAAGAGAGGGGGGATCGGTAAACTGAAGGAGCGATTCCACACAGACCTCCCAAGCCTTCGGCAAAATGCTTCTATACGCAGCACTTACCATGATCATGTAATCCAATAAAATCAATCCATCTCTGGTCAGCCACAAAAAATGGCCCGGCTTTAAAAAAAAAGTATAAGTAAACTTGCAGCCGTTCAGACCTCTAACTAGGCAAGTGACATGTTTCATATGTTCTTGAAGGCTTCTAAAATATAGTTTTTATTCTAAGTTATGGAAATTTTTATCATTTATAGATTTATATTACTTTATATTGATTTATGAAAGGAACAGGGGATGCATAGGGCGTTTGGGGTGGAGGAGAGGGGGAAGGCAGGGTGGGAATGAACACACTGCGACGCTCCTGCGCGACACTCCCACCCCCACCCCACACCCCCGTACTTTCGCAAGTACTGTAATACTTAAACACACACACACTCTCTCTCTCTCTCTCTCTCTCTCTCTCTCTCTCTCTCTCTCTCACACACACACACACACACACACACACACACACACACACACACACACACACACCATGTGCCACCTCTGGCGCAATACACGCACCCACACTATTGCCATCATTATTACTATATCATCGCTACCTTCCTTCATTCAATACTATCCACCATGCCCTTTGTTCTAACCTAATGAAGTGAGCCAGTGGCGGTGCAATCACCACGATGATAGCACATGTTTCCCAAGGCTAGGAAGAGGGGAAGGAGAAGGCGAAGAAGAAGCGATGACAACTACGGTGCTTGCACCAGGTCCCAGGCCGCTGCCGATGCTGCCGGTGGCGGGCGTACAACACAATACGGACAGCAGTCGTGTGCCGCCTTTATTCCTTCCCCGCCATGGCTCCCGGCCGTTGCCACAACAGCCGCTCATCAATTATCCACCGGTCCTCCTCTGCGGGGGAGGAACTCTCTCTCTCTCTCTCTCTCTCTCTCTCTCCTCTTTCTCTCTCTCTCTCTCTCTCTCTCTCTCTCTCTCTCTCTCCTTCCCCCCCCCCCCACCTGTGTGTGTGAAGGAAGTAGAGAGAGAGAGAGAGAGAGAGAGAGAGAGAGAGAGTGAGTGTGTGTGGGGTGTGTGTCTATGTGTGCAAGCGCGCGCGACTGAGAGAGAGAGAGAGAGAGAGAGAGAGAGGCAGAGACAAAGCCACTGAGAGACAGACAGACAGACACAGACAGACAGACAGAAAGAGAGAGAAAAGACGGAGCAAAGAAAGGAATGAATTAATGGACGAACAGACGACCGCAAAAACAAACAAAATTTCGGACATCTAAAAGAACACACACAGCCGGCCCTCCCCCCATCCTTACCATGCGCAGCTCCCAGGAGGACAGGGGCGGGGAGGG
>JADBJO010018892.1:27500-34399 GCA_016801955.1 Conus betulinus
TCTCTCTCTCTCTCCCTCTTCTCTCTCTCTCTCAACCTTTCCTTTCCCTTTCAACTGTTCGTTACAAACGGTTGTAACAAGTCTCTCTCCTTATTGAATCTCCATCTCCATCTCTTTCCGACGGTAAAACGACCCAGGAGCTTTGCCATCAATAAACCAACGCTCACACACCCACACTCCCAAGCAAGCAGTCGTGTCGTGTAGGCTTCCCCTATACTCGCTCTCGCTCTGTCGCCTCAACAAACATGTCACCGCCGCGCGCCTGAACTCCGACCTCTGAACTCTCCGCGTCTCTGCGCGTGCGCGCGCGCGCGTCTGCCGACTGCATGGCCCCAGCCAAGAGAACGGGGCCGCCGTGACACACTTTTCCCATGACCCTCCTGACAACACTTTCACCCCTCCCCCCCCCCCCCCCCCCCCCCAACCTCACCCCACACCCCACCTCTCTCTCTCTCTCTGTACGTCTCTGACTGGCCCTCTCTCTCTCTCTCTCTCTCTCTCTCTCTCTCTCTCAACCACACACACACACACAACACATATAATATATATATATATATATATATATATATATATCCCTCCCCCCCCCTCTCTGTCTCCTTCTCTCTCTCTGTTCGTATCCTTCTCTCTCTCTTCTCCCTCTCTCTCTCTCTCCTCTCTCCGTCTCTCTCTCCTCCTCAACCCTCGCTCTCGCTCTCTCTCTCTCTCTCACTTGACGTTCGTCAACCCGTGGATAAGCTCGCCCTTGTTTCACGGATCGACGTATCTGTAAACAGTAAAAGCTTCGACTTCGACTTCTCTGTATCTCTTTGTCTCTGTCTCTGTCTGTCTGTCTGTGTGTGTGTCTCTCTCTCTCTCGACTTCTCTGTATCTCTCTGGCTCTGTCTCTGTCTGTCTGTCTCTCTCTCCTCTCTCTCTCTCTCACTCTCCTCCCTCCCTCCCCCTCCCTCTCATACGAGCAAACTCGCTTTTTTCTCCGTCTCAGTCAGATTCGATTTCAAGCGGACTCTTTTCCTCTCCTCTCCTCCCTCTTTCATCTGTTAACGGTTTCAAAAGAGGAGTGTTAGGTATTCTCGGCTCGTTCAAAGTCAGTCACACACCACCCACCAATCCACCTTACCCTCCACCCCACCCCCCAAACGGCGTGCCGCGCTCCCGCTCTCTCTCTCTCTCTCTCTCTCTCCTCTCTCTCTCTCCGTCTCTCTCCTCTCTCTCTCACACACACACACATACAACTCCTCTCTCGCTCTATCACCACACACCCACACACACACACACAACACACATTCACTCACTCACACTCACACACACACCACAAACCCACACACACACCACACCCAAAGAAACTGGACAGCAACAGCCCGTTTCTCTCTCTCTCTCTCTCTCTCTCTCTCTCCTCTCTCTCTCTCTCTCTCACACCACACACACACACACACGAGAAATGGGAGAGCCCATCTCTCTCTCTCTCTCTCTCTCGCCCTCTCTCTCTCTCTCTCTCTCTCTGTCTCTCTCTCTCACACACACACACACACACACACACATTTCCATTCCCCCTCCATCTTTCTTGCCTCTTGTTTCTTGTTTGCTATCGGTCCAGTTTTTCTTCCTGCTGCTTTGCTGTTGCTGCCTATTCATGACACATAAAGGGAGAGAAGAAAAAAAAAACGATAGTCGCCCCTGCCTCCCCTTTCTCTCTCTCTCTCTATAACACACACACACACACACAGAGTCCCTCTTCTATCTCTGTTCTCTGTTTTTCTCTCCGTTGTCTGTCTGTCTGTCCCTCCCCCCCCCCCCCCCCCCCCCCCTCTTTTTTCTGGACGACTCTTGTTGCTATGGTTCCATTGTTTTCTTCCGTTCTCCAGAGTGTTATTGTGTTGCTTTCCGGTAATGTGGCTTTTTCGGGCCCACATTGGACGACAACGGTCCCCACGCTCTACCCCCCCCCCCCCCCGCGCACCACCCCTCCCCACTCGTCCCCAATCTCTCTCCCTCCCTCTCTCTCTCTCTCTCTCTCTTTGTCTCTTTCTCCCCCCCTCTCTCTCTCGCTCTCTCTCTCCTCTCGCTATCTCCCCCTCTCTCTCTCGACCCCCCTCTCTCTCTCTCTCTGTTATTGTAGTGCAAATCGATGGACGCTGGCCGATGCACGCTTTGCCTGTGTACGTGTACAGAGCGTCGGGCGCTTTCAAGTGTGCATGTTGGCTTTGCATTACCTTGTGGCGTGCGCACATGTTCGTGTGCGTGTTCTCTCTCTCTCTCTCTCTCTCCTCATCTCTCATCTCTCTCTCTCTCTCTCTCTCTCGCTCTGTGTGTGTGTGTGTGTGTGTGTGGTGTGTGTGTGTGTGTGTGTGTGTGTAAGTGAGGTTTTACTCATTTCCGGATTTCATAATCTCCATGGTTTCAAGAAATGCTAATAGAAAATTAATCAGATTCAAAACAAAAACAAGATGAAGAAGAAGAAGAAGAAGGAGAAGAGAAGAAGAAGAGAAGAAGAAGATGAAGAAGAAGAAAAAGAAGAAGAAGAAGAAGAAGAAGGCGAAGACGAAGAAGAGAAGAAGAAGAAGAAGAACGAAAAAGAAGACTAAGAAGAAGACGAAGACGAAGACGAAGCGTAGCGAGCGGACAGAACGGACACCATGCCTCCCGTGCCTCCAGAAACTCAAACCACCCTCATCTTCGACAAAATTGTCCGGACTAATTGAGAGGAAGGCGCCTAGAGACTCAGCAAGAGTCCAGGATCCATCCGGGGTTATCTTCTCTTGACTTGTGCGGTTCTCTCCCTTCCCTTCCACTCGCTCGCTGATTTCACTGACGCCGACTCCATCACGAATTCGATATACAGAGAGGTTTTACACAGACGCGCACAACATACCCACACCACCCACACACCCCCCTCCATCGCCAACCCGTCCCCCCCCCCCTCCATCCCCAATACTCTAGTTCAAATCGATGATGGACACTGGCTGATGGTTGTACCTCTGTCCGCAACCTCTGTGTTGAGACAGAGAGAGAGAGAGAGAGAGAGAGAGAGAGGAGCTTAACAGAACGGCAGCGGGCTGAGGTGAAACGCGCACATCGTCAACGGAATGAAGGAACGGCCGCAGCACGACACCAATCATTGACACCGAAAGAATGCGGTGTGAAGTCAATTTCAGACCAGCACACCTGTATGTGGGTGTGTGTGTGTGTGTGTGTGTGTGTGTGTGTGTGAGACTGTGACAGACCGACCCAGTTAGAAACCTAGCCACGAGTTTGGGGTGGTGGTGAGGGGTGGTGGTGGTGGGGGACGGGGGGGGGGAGGGGGATTTCACCTGTCTATGCCAGCGTGCAGAGCTATGGTGTATAGGTGTCGGAACTAACCGACGGAAGGAAGCCTGTTTGTTGACAGCTGACGTGTGAAGCGCCTCCCTCCCCATCCCCCCCCCCCCACAAACACACACACACAGTGCGTGAGGACGGGGGCGAGGGGGGGGGGGGCAGAGAGAGAGAGAGGGGGGAAAGGAGAGAGGGGGAGAGAGAGGGGGGAAGGAGAGAGGGGGAAGGGAGAGAGAGGGGAGGGAGGAGAGGAGGGGGGAGAGGAGATAGACAAAGGTCCCGGGGGGGGGGGGGTATCCTGCAGCAACAATAGACTGCCGGATGTATAAAAAAAAAAAAAAAAAAGTTATAAAGAAAGAAATCCACTCAACCAAGAAACCCCAACCACACAAGAGTCTGTAATAAAGCTCCTTACGTTAGAATTTAAAAAAAAAAAAAAAAAAAAAAAAAAAAAAAAGAGCCTCACTCTATCCTCCCTCCTCCCCCCCCCCCCCCCCCCCCCCCCCTCCCCTCTCCAAAGGCCAGCACCCAGGAAAACACACACACACACAACACACAAAGTGTGTTATGACAAAAAACAACTTCCAAACTGGGAGGAGAAAGTGTCGCTCGCGCAGTCAGCAGTCAGCGGGGGAGACAACTCGTCATCGTCGCCTTTCTCCTTCTCCTCCTCGTGTTGACAGTTGAGAGGGTCGTTGTCGGCTGGCACGTGCGTGCGTGCGTGCGTGCGTGGCGGGGGTGGGTGAGGACGAGGGGGGGGGGGGGGGGGGAGAGGCTGAGAGTCACCTGCATCAGGCCACTCCTTGCGATGCTATTGCATTCTACCCACACCTAGACCGTTCTCGTCTGTCTCTGTCTCTGTCTCTCTCTCACGCGTGCGCGCGTGCGTGTGTGTGTGTGTGTGTATATATATATGTGTGTGTGTGTGTGTGTGTGCGCGCGCGCTTGCTTTCTTGCTTGCTTGCTTGCTTGCGTGCGTGCGTGTGTGTGTGTGTGTGTGTGTGTGTGTGTGTGTGTGTGTGTGTGTGGTGTGCGCGCGCGCGCGCGCGCGCGCGCTCCTGTGTGTGACCGACTGACTGACTGACTAGGTACGAGAAACAAACAAACAAAAAAAACAAAAAAAAAAAGCAAACTGAACACTTTCCAGTTTACTTCAAAATAAAAACGAAGAGTAATACTGGCAACGCACACAATTATATGAAAATTGCGCGGAAACCTAGAAGGCGTGAGCAGTGATGAGAAGAGAAAGACCCGCTGCGCCGGCCTTGGATCCAGCGACGTTCTCTCTCTCTCTCTCTCTCTCTCTCTCTCTCTTCCCCCCCCCCCCCCCCCCCCTCCATCCCCCTTCCTAGCCAATCACACCTCGTCACATTAGTTGACGCAGCGGGCCCAGTAAGCACGTCACATGCGCTTGATCAAAACCGATAGCATCGACACCGCGTGCTGTTTGTTGTTTCCACTTTCCTCCCACCTCACCCCCACCCCTTACCCTCTCCTCCTTTTAGACGAAAAGAAAATGGACTTCCTTGGGCAACGAAATTATTGCAAGCGAAATAGGCCGGGGAATGGGGGAAACAGGCATGTGTGTGATTCTTCCACTACACGTCTTGCTTTTCCAATCGGGTGGTTTATGACATCGCCAGCCAATCACAACACCGGCCGCACATCAATGCCGGACCAGCTGCTTTCCCTTTGACCGCCAAATTGTGCCCGTAATTAGGTACAGGAGAGCCCAGTCACACAGACAGAAGGAGGAGGAGGAGGGGCAACGAAGAAGAAGAAGAAGAAGAATAAGTGGATGAAGACGACGACGACGACGACGACGAAGAAGAAGAAGAAGAACAACAACAAAAAGCAAAAGAATACGAGGGGAAAAAAAAAGAAAGCTAAACGTTCTCGCGCACGTGTGTTTGTGTGCGTGCGTGCGTGCTTGCGTGCGTGCGTGAGTGTGTGAGAAGAGAGAGAGAACAGAGACACACAGAGAGAGAGAGAGAGAGATGTGAAAAGGATACGGTGATACCGGAGCATTTTCTTGGGTTACACATCAGTTACGCAACGTAGGTAAGGCGAGAGAGAGAGAGAGAGAGAGAGAGAGAAGAGAGAGAGAGAGAGAGAGAGAGAGAGAGACAGACAGAGAGAGAGGAGAGAGAGACAGACAGAAGAAAGATAGATAGATAGAGAGAGATAGACAGATAGATAGATCGATAGAGTGAACAAGAAATTGCTTTTTTAGCCTTTTTTGTTTGCCCCTCCCCCTCTCTTTATTTTCTGTTTCTTGTATTTGTTTTTGTTTTTTCTTTCTTTCTTTCTTCTTTTTTTTTCGCTAGTTCTTGCTTTTCAACATAGATCTTCATATGGTCAGAGAGTTCCAATTCACTCATGTAAATGTGGAGAGGGTCTTTCTGACCCATTCCCAACGGATTGCTAGAACATTAATTTTACCAACTCTGCTTTAGCTCTGCAACTTGTCCACACACACACACACACACAACACAACACACACATACATACACACCGCGCGCGCGCGCGCGCGCGCGCGCGTTCGTGTTATGGGGGAAGACACGAGAACACAGAGATGGAGGGAGGAAGGGAGAGGATGAGAGAGAGAGAGAGAGAGAGAGAGAGAGAGGGAGAGAGAAGATTTCAAACAGAAACAAATTGTGGCGGCGTGGCGCAAACCGCATAAAGGAATGTATAAATTTGGTTTCGGAGATTCCTTCTCATCTTGACAAGTTCCAAATCCTGCCAGGGAAAACACCAATACACAGGAAAAAAGATGGGGGGGGGGGGGGGGGGGGTCTCTCCACCCCCCTCCCTCTCTCCTCCAAAGACATATAATGAAAACCCACCCACCCCAACGCAGCAAGCAAAACACAGACGAATCACGCACAGGCACGCAGACAGACAGACAAGATAGACACATCAGACCCATACAAACGATTGTGTGTACGTTCTTCCCCCTCACCTCCTCTCCCTCACCCTTCCCTCGTCCCCAAGAAAAAAGAGACCCACAAAGAACACTGCGTGATCTGGCAGACGAGGGGCGGTAAAGCCCACAAACATCCCCTTCCCTTCTTCCTCCAACTCATCCCCCCCCCCCCTACCCCAACCCCCACCTCTGTGTGGTGTGTGTGTGTGTGTGTGGAACAATGGTGTGTGTGTGTGGGGGGTGTGGTACTTGTGACGTGGTCCCTCCCTCTCTCTCTCTCTCACCCCTCTCTCCCCCTCCCTCTCTCCCTCCCCTCCCCCCCCCCCTCTCGACTACCCCTCTCTTTCCGCTGTATGTTGCTCTCACTCTCTCGCGGTCTGTCTGCTAACTCCTTCCTCCCTCTCTCTCCCTCTGTCTCTATTCTGTACATCTCCCTCTCCCTTTCTCCTCTGTCTCTCTCTTCTCCTTCTGTTTTCTCCACCCCCTCTCTCTCTCTTCTCTCTCTCTCGCTCTCTATCTAAGATCCATAAAGGCTGGGCGGCAGACACAGGGCAGCAAACAGGGAATGGTGAGGCTGACAGCTCCCTCAAAGACAATCGATGTTCCGTTCAAAGCTCCTGGGTGTCAACGTAGTCACGCAACATCGTCAAACATCATC
>JADBJO010018893.1:0-27500 GCA_016801955.1 Conus betulinus
TAGATTGTTTTCGAGCCAGAAGCACTGTGGGCAAGCGTCATTAAACTAAGTCAGTCCGTTCGTTCCACAAGGACTTTCTGTCTGATGAAGTTCCCCGCCCATCAGTGGACAGCATCCACTTCTGTGAAGTCAACCATCAGAGTAGGATCCCTGGTGTATTCAGTGCAGGCATTAGTGTACCATGCACCACAGTGAATTCGTGGGTAGGAGACCAAAAAAAAACAAAAACAAAATGGGCTGGAAACGACTGACAATTTGCAGTCACGCCATTTCACTATCTGGTCTGTGAGAGGGCATTCTCTGATCAATAACAGGATGATCAGGTTCCTTGTTGCTAACCTACAGCTCATGCCGAAGTTAAAGGTGAAGGGTCTGATCATGATGCTCTTTTGGTGAGAGGTCAAGAAGGAAAGAAATGGGGGAGAGGAAATGGGAGTGAAATGGAGAGAGAGAGTAGAGGAGAGAGAGGGGGGGGGTAGGACAAAGTAGGGGACGGGGAAGGAGGTATCAGGGGGTGGAGAGCAAATAGGGAAGGGGAGAGAATGACGATTGAGATTGATAGAAGATGAGTGTGTGTGTGTGTGTGTGTGTGTGTGTGTGTGTGTGTGTGTGTGTGTGTGTGTGTGTGTGTGTGTGTGTGTGTGTGAGAGAGAGAGAGAGAGAGAGAGAGAGAGAGAGAGAGAGAGAGAGAGAAAGAGAGAGAGAGAGGCGTCCTTAGTAACTGGAAGTATTGTTAATTTCGGTGACACCATTTTATTTCCCTCTCCTCTTAACTACTGCTGCCTTTCACTACTTTCTCTTCGTCTCTAACACACGCTTTCATCCTTCGTCTCTAAAATGTCCCTCCTCACATTATTTTTTTCTTCTCTATGTGCACGCACACACACAAAAAAAAAATCACACACACACACACACACACACACACACACACACACACACACACACGTGCGCGCGCACACACGTGCGCGCACACACACACACACACACACACACACACACACACACACACACACACACACACACACACACACACACACATTTATTTGCATGGAAACGTAATAACTTATTGAACAATACCGAAGTTAATGTTTGATTGAAATCATTAGAAATTTTTTTTTTCTAGACAGAAATAGCTGGTGGAAGTGTAATCAATGTAGTTGCTTCAGGATGTTCTAATGAAGTCAGCACTCATCCTTAACAGCTCTTCACGTCTGTGGAGACAATATCAGAGCAGAATCAAAGAAGCTTTCAGTGGGTGGACAATTCGAAAGCAAAGGCTTGTTGAAATGGCCAGCAGACCTGTCTTAAGCCAGAAATGTGCAGCCAGCGTGTCGTTGAGTTAGACTCTGACAATCACACGAGGACTGTCTGACGAAGTACTCGACAACTTCCACTTCCGTGACGCTCACCATCAGAGTCAAAGTCAACGGCACTGTAAAAGTGCAGGCATTAATTTACTGTGAGCTCTGGCCACTGGTCGAGCTGAATAAAACACTGACCCACAAGACTGACAATTTGCAGGCACGCCACTTCGCTGTCTGGTCTGTGCCAAGGATTTTCTGATCAATAACAGGATGATCAGGGTTATCGTTGATAAGCTGCTGTTGTTTATACGAATTTTACGTTTGAAAATCTGGTTTTAAAAAAAAAAGCTCTTTAAGTTGGAGGCAGGGAGGAAGGAGGGGAGGGAAGGGAAGAGGGAAGGAGCAGGAAAAGGAAGGGAGGGGTTGGATGGATGACGGAGAACAGGGCAGCATATAGATGCTGAGTGACATCCACGTGTGTGTGTGTGTGTGTGTGTGTGTGTGGTGTGTGTGTGTGTGTGTGTGTGTGTGTGTGTGTGTGTGTGTGTGCGTGACAGATCAGATTGGTTATGCGATCATGATGTTTGCTGCTGGGTGCATGTGCGCGCGCGCGTATGCGTGCGTGCGTGCGCGCGCGTGCGTGCGTGCGCGTGTGCGCGTGCGCGTGCGCGTGTATGTGTGTGTGTGTGTGTGTGTGTGTGTGTGTGTGTGTGTGTGTGTGTGTGTGTGTGTGTGTGTGTGTAAGTGTGAGTGTGTGTGTATGTGTGTGTGTGTTTGAAAGATAGAGAGAGAGATAGACCGGGACATAGAGAGAGAGGCAGAGACTGGGACAGAGACAGAGAGACAAAGGCAGAGAGACAGAGACAGAGAGACAGAGACAGAGAGACAGACAGAGAGACAGAGACAGGAAAGAAAGAGACAGAGACAGAGAGACAGAAACAGAGAGACAGAACGAGAGACAGAACGAGAACACAGAAACAGAGCGAACACGGGGAAAAAAAAAAAAAAAATTCAAGTGAATTTTGTAGACGTAAAAATCGATTAACAAGGCCTGTGATCAGAGCAGTGGGAAAAAAAAACAAAACAAAACAAAACAAAACAAAACGAAACAAAACAAAAAAAGTCCTGCTGACTTCAGCATGAACACTCGTCTCCCACTGAACAGACTTACATTCAAAGTCATGCCAGACGATTCCAAAGTTACCGCTGGTTGACAACGGTAGATCTTCTATCAAGCCAGAAATATTCCTAGTGTCGTTGAAAGACAGTAATACGTTAGTCGCACGAGGACTTCCTATCTAATAAAGGACTAGACACCTTTCACTTCCGTGAAGCTAACCATCAGAGTAGAATCCAACGGCGTGGTAAGTGCAGACGTTAATTCACTGTGCGCGCAGGCAGTTCGTGAAGCCGAATAAAAAACTGACCCAAACGATTGACAATTTGTGATCACGCCATTTCGCTCTCTGCTCAGAGCGAAATGTTCTCTGATCAATAGTCGCACGACCAGGATTAGAGATACTGCGCTACTGTTGCGCCTCCCTAAGCTTTGACTGGAAAGTCTTCAGTTCTGTTCAGTGGATATTTTAAACGTCTGTTCATCATCGATGATATTAGACGATGATAAAAGGCAACAGAAATCACTGAAAATGTCAGACGTACTATCTCTTGTCATTTTCTTCTCTCCCCTTTTTCTCCTTCACATGTTAGAATCTAGACCCTGCGAAGTCTAATGACGATAGGTTGTTGTGATGGTGGGGTTTTGGGTTTGTTTCTGTTTGTGTTTTGCTGTTGCTGTTGCTTTAAAAGGGAAGCAGGGGGTAGGGGCAGGGTGTGGGGATGGGGTGGAGTGTGGGGTGGAGAAGCATGGAAGCGATGGTGAATGGACATTAGTAGAAAAAAGGTTCGGACAGGAGGAATGATGGAGAGAGAGAGAAGACGTAGAAGGGAATGGGAAGGTGAAAAATAAACATTCTTACAGGTCTTTCAAGCAGAGACAGAAGACGTAACTATTTTTCTAAATGTATGGGGAATAACACAAAAGGCAAGACGTCATGATTAAACAAAAGTGTCCATTTTGACATTTTAAAATGAGAAAATAGTTCTGGTTTGCATAAAGTGGATTTCAAGCACAAAGAGCAGCTTTCGAAGCAAAACTGTCTAAACTTTGTCTTTCATCTCTTTCTGTGTTCATGTGTCTAGCATGTAGGTTTGCCGGATTATGTTAATTTCCATGCTATTGATAGAAAAAGCTATCCCGTTTTCACATGCGGGGCCCAAGAAGGAGAGGGAGAAGAGGTAAAACGTCAATCAGGTAGTATACATTAAAAGACAAAACCGCCAATTTATTTAGTTTTATTTCTTTTCCTCATTCGTGTACTCTTTAGTATTTAGTTAGTTTATTCATTTATTTAAATATTCGTTTATTGATTCCTTTATTCATTTTCTTATTCATTGATTTGGTATTTTTGTTAACGTATTTATCGACTCATTCATTCATTCATTCATTCATTCATTCATTCATTCATTCATTCATTCATTCTTTCTTTACTTTACTTTTACTTTATGTTTTTATGTATGTATGTATGTATGTATGTATGTATGTATGTATGTGTGTATATATGTATGGATAGATCGATAGGTGTATGTATGTATGTATGTATGTATGTATGTATGTAAGTAGTTATGTATGCATGTGTGTATGTATATATGCATGTATGAATGCATTTTTCTTAAGATAATCATTCATTTACTTATTCATTCATTCTTTATCCGTTCACTTATTTATTTTATATCCATTTACACATTCGTTTGCTCATTTTTGCATTTTGTGTGTACGGATTTCATTGGAGAAGAGGTAAAACGTCAATCAGGTAGTATACATTAAAAGACAAAACCGCCAATTTATTTAGTTTTATTTCTTTTCCTCATTCGTGTACTCTTTAGTATTTAGTTAGTTATTCATTTATTTAAATATTCGTTTATTGATTCCTTTATCATTTTCTTATTCATTGATTTGGTTATTTGTTAGCGTATTTATCGACTCATTCATTCATTCATTCATTCATTCATTCATTCATTCATTCATTCATTCATTCATTCATTTCTTTCTTTTGTTTACTTACTTTATCTTTTTATTTATGTATGCATGCAATATGTATGTATGTATGTATGTATGTATGTATGTATGTATGTATGTATGTATGATGTAATATGTATGGTATAGGTGTATGTATGTATGTATGTATGTATGTATGTATGTATGTATGTATGTATGTAGGTATGTATGTATGTATGTATGTATGTATATGTAAGTAGTTATGTATGCATGTGTGTATGTATATATGCCATGTATGAATGCATTTTTCTTAAGATAATCATTCATTCACTTATTCATTCATTCTTTATCTGTTCACTTATTTATTTTATCCATTTACACATTCGTTTGCTCTTTTTTTTTGCATTTGTGTGTACGGTTTCATTTTTTTTTTTATGCATTTATCCATGAAACAATCAGTGTAATCTTTCTTCGGTTAATTTATATCTACGCAGGCCCCCCCCCCCCCCCCCCCCCCCCCAATTATCTCCATGTTATGGTCTAATTCTCTCTGCCTCAGAGTGCCTCGCTCCTAAGCTGCACCTCCTTATGACACTCCCCCCTCCTTGACCCATCCCCAACTCCACCATTAGCTCTTTCTCCTGCAACTTCCCCACCCTCCACTCACTCTCCACCCAACGCCACTCCCCCACACCGGCCCTCCCTTCAACTACTGCCTCTCTCCATCTCTCCTCGCCTCCACCCCTCTCTGCCTCCCCTCCCCCTCTCCCCCCCTGTTTAATCCCCCTGTCTTCCCACACCACTATTCTCCATGTTCATGGGTCTAATATTTCTGCTCTGCCTCGAGTGCCTCGCTCCTAATTCACTGCAATCTTATGCACTCGCCTCCTTGAACCCATCCCCAAACTCCATCTCTAGGCTTTCTCAACAAACCACTCGCAAAGCAGCGCCACCCATATCTCCCACGCGGCGCGCGGCGTTTACTATATTGACCCCGCGGGCGTCTCTACTCTCGATCCTTTTCTAAGCGCCCTTTGCTTCCGCGCTCGCGCCAGCGCGCGCGCCACGAGTCCCCCTATCCCACGGTTGAATATCGGGGCGCTCTAGCGCCTCCTCGAGCGCTCGCGCGCGCTTCGCGCGCTCAATTCGTCGCTATCTCATCGGGGGATCCCCACTCGAGCGATCATGGGACTCTCCTCCGAGTCACTCGAGAGAGCACCTGGGGATCTCCAAGGCTAGCCTTAGCTCTCCTTCTTCGGGCGCACCGCTTTCGACATCCCTTTTCCCCTCCCCTCATTGAGACAAATCTCCTAAGAAATCTCCCTATCCTCAGCTCCCGCCAAGAATTGTGAAAGACAAGAAAAAAAAAAAGAAAAAAGAAAATGAGAAGCCATCTAGCCCCCCTCTCGTAAGAAAGAAGATCCCCCTATCTACCATCCTCTCCGAGACTCCCTCCATCTACCGCAACTCCTTCCCCCTTCTCCTAAAGAAAGACACCTTCCCCGCCTCGATCTCTCGGCTTCTCACAAAAACTCTCCAAAGAAGGAAAAAGCTCTGAATGAAAAAGAAAAGACCCCTCTGGGTCTCCTAAAAAAGAAGATCGATGGACAAGAAAGGACAAAGACACGAAAAAAAACACCCAAGAAAGAACCATCAACTCCTCTTGTCTCTTTCTCATCACCTCTGTCACAAATTCTCCATCTCTCTCCCTCTCCTCTCTTCCTCCTCTCTCTCACCCACCTCCTCCATCTCTCTTCCCACCCCTCTCAACACTCTATATCCTCTCATATCTCTTCTCCCTCGTTCTATCTCCCACCCCCCCCCCATCTCCTCCTCTCTATATCTCTATGTCTCTCCCTCTTCTCCACCGACCCTCGCTCAGGGAAGATCTTCTGTGTCACGTTCAGATTTGCAAGTTCCAATCGTCCGCAGGGAAGTTATGGGTGTCAGTTTTATCGGACTATCGCTCGCAGCCAGCTTCAGGACCAGGATCTCTCCATCATGATTACGTCGCCGTGCAGCCGGGTTGGTTTTTGTTTACAGGAAATCGGTTCGTTTGATTTGGCCCGTCTGGAGGAAGGGATGTACGCTTGCATTTGAGCTTGGAGTGTTTACATCTGTCGTAACAATAACAAGAGCAACAACAATAAATGATGATGATGAGATGATGATATGATGATGATGATGATGATGATAAAATAATAATAATAATAACAATAATATAACAACAACAACAACAACAACAACAACACCACAACAATAATAATAATAATAATAATAATATAATAATGATAATAATAATAATAATAATAACAACAACAACAAGTGTGATAACGATAAAAATAACAACAAGAATTATCATAATAATATGATGATGATGATGATGATGATGATGATGATGATGATGATGATGATGATGATGAATAATAATAATAATAATAATAATAATAATAATGAGGAGGAGGAGGAGGAGAGGAGGGGGAGGAGGAGAAGGATGATGATGATATGATAAACATTATAATGATAGTAGTAATAATAATGATAAGGGATATTACACATATACGTCTACTGGACCGCTGAATAATAGTAATTCAAAACTTTACAAAAATAGGGAAAAAACCAACAACCACTAACCAACCAACAAGCAAACAAGCAAACACATTAAAAGAACACTCTTCTCCTTTCCTCAATCTTCCCCCTCAGTATCACCCGTGAAAAAAATATTAATCAAACCACAACTATATAAAGTCATCATTGTACGTCCGGAATGAAGTTAAATTATTGATAAGCAAAAATGATGTTACATTACTTAGGAAGGTGATGAATTTCTCGAATCATACAATTTGTTTTTTAGGTGGTTGTGAATATCGTAATCGATCTTTAAATGACGCGATCTGATTAAACGATTGACGTTGTATTCATGATAGTACACTGCGGAATGTAAATAGTGTCGTTAGACATTAGTTGAGGAAAGGTGCCCCCCCCCCCCCCCCCCCCCCCCCCCCTCCCCCTCTTCCACATGCACGTAGGAAGATTGAAGATGTAAACAAGAGGAATTCTCCACATTAGTCAATATCTCTAATATCAGAACACTGGCAAGATGTAGACATGCTGAACAATAGAGGCATTTACACTTGATCAATAATCATTGTTAACGTTCCCTTCTGATCCTCAGTTTTAGGGTGGTCCACGTGTTTATCGTTCAAGGCCAACATAACGCAATGCTAACAAAAGCAGTTTAGCTTACAAAACCCGATTCATTTTTAAAGGCTAAAATTCTGCTCCAACTGACTTCACTTCATGATGCAAAGAGTTTCATCCGTGGCATGGGTCTGGACAAGACTGTGCAGGTGTGCTTCGTTTCTCTTCAAGGCCAGGAGAGAGGGTGCAATTGGCAGGGAGGCAGAAATCTTGCAACCCTGGAGAGAGACTTGAAGTCTACCGTGCCATCTCCTCCAACATCCTTGGATAAGGATGGGTGATGGTGAGAGTTTGATGATGGTCCTGCCCATAACCAACCTGAATTATTTATTTATTTATCTATTTATTATTTATTCATATCTTATTTATTACCCATTCATTCATTCATTCATTCATTCATTCATTCATTCATTCATTCATTCCTTTGTTTATTTCTTGCTGATGACGATGGTTTGGGTGTACAGGAGGAACGTGTCCAGATAGTAAAATTCCTGGAGAGAAAGCAGTACACGTCATTAGAATCAATGCAGGAGACACACACACACACACACACACACACACACACACACACACACACACACACACACACACACACACACCACGCGCGCGCGCGCGCGCGCGCGCGCGCGCGCGCACGCACGCACGCACGCACGCACGCACGCACGCACGCACACCACACACACACACACACACACACACACACACACACACACAAGGTATAAAGAAAAAAACAGACGTGAAAGCAAGTAGACAAAATCTTGCAATAGTAAGCAGCTTCAAGGACCGGGAAAGTAGTGGTGACAGATAAAGGGCTCTCTTTAGAATAGTCTAAGTATCAGCTGTCTTCTCCAAATTCAGGGCCATCTAAACATCTCGATATATTCAAAGTCAGAATAAGGCGTTCACAAAGGATATTGATCTTTCCCTACGCTTGTGAATCGTGAACCCTGACAGAAGACATACACAGAGCAATCTGAAGTGAGTCGTAACGGCAACATTCCACGCATCTCCTACAAGGGACAATGTCAGTATTGGAAAAGTGCGAAAAAGAATCAAGGAAAGCATCGTTCCCTTCGAAGACCTGCTAACAACAGCAAAAAAAAAAAAAAAAAAAAAAAAAAAAAAAAAAAGCACACACACACACACACACACACACACACACACACACACACACACACACACACACACGAAAACTGAAATGGCCTGGTCACATTTTTTTGATTATTCAGCCTTGCACACACCACCTTGCAGGACATTGTACCAGGAGGCACACAAGTACGGGCAGACAAAAAACGAAAGCGGTGGGAGAACAACCTTCAGGAATGATGAACAGGCCTGACCTTTGGCGATTTACAGACAACGTCAGAGACTGACAAGAATGGAGGAGGATTGTCAGTTCAGATGGTGTCCACACCTACCCAACAGTCAAGGACTGATTGACGATGATGACAATGGTAATGGCAAAGATGATGATGATAATGAGGAGGAGGAGGAGGAGGAGGAGGAGCAGGAGTGAGGAGGAGGAGGAGGAGCAGGAGGAGGAGCAGGAGGAGGAGGAGGAGGAGGAGGAGGAAACAGGAGGACGACAATAGCTAGGGCAACAGGTCAAATGTCAAGATTACAGTGTGCCACGCGGTGAAATCCTGACAGCATATATACCTCAGATCTTATTTCCAGTTCGGATCCCTGCAGTACAGTACATTGTTCTGACCATAACTTGACCCTCTAAGAAACTGTCACAGATGACGGGGCCGGGGTGTCAGCATCATAGTGTCATCCAAATGATGTTTCAGTACTATAATTGTACCACACAGTTCGCGCTGTCAAAAGGCTGATTCAAACGGAGAGAGAGGATGCAGCAGCAGAGAGCCCAAGTGAATCAAGTTTACTCATCAGAAATGTGATTCAGCACGGTCGGTAAGGACGAGGTGTGGATGTGGTGTGACATAATTCACTTTTTCAGTTTTACGTAATTGATGATGACGCTTTTTATGATTGTATTAATTGAGTGATTGATGGATTGAATAGTTGTATTACTTATTGATTTATTCACTTATGCATTCATTTCATTTATTCATCGCTGTATTTATTTACTTATCTATCTATCTATCTATCTATCTATCTATCTATCTATCTATCTCTCTATCTATCTATCTATCTATCTATCTGTTTTTATGTGTTTGTTTGATTATTCGTTTTGCTTTTGTTTATTCGTTTTTTCAGCATTTCTCAATGGACCTTGGAAGTTCTTTCAGGCTTTTACTTTTTCTAAATGGGTGACCGGGATGGAAGAAGGGGGTGGGGAGAAGATGCGAATGGGGTGTGAAGAGGAGGCAGGCAGGGAGGAGGAGGAGGGGGGTGGTGGTGGTGTTGTTGTACCTCCCCACACAGCTTCGCCCTTTGGTCTTTATCTGCATAGATTTCTCTCTCTTTCTCTCTCTCTGCATCTCATTTCTCTCTCTCTCTCTCTCTCTCTTCTCTCTCCTCTCTCTCTCTCTCTCTCGTCCTCTCTCTCTCTCTCTCTCTCTCTCGCTCTCTCTCTCTCAAGTTCTCGTGAAAAGGTCATAAAAATGTCATCGGAACATCGGCCGAGGTGCAGTGGTTAGAGTCGCGGACCGTCAGACTGGGAAAGTCATGTGTTCAATTCCCATCAGTAGAATTACTGTGGAATGTTTTCAGCCCCTGCTTGTTTACGATCCAGAGCGGAGCATGCTCTGTGCCCAAATGACAAGCCTAGGACTGTATGATCCAGTATTATCTGCTTAGCTCTCTGCGAGGGTTGCTCCAAACTATTGACCAAAGCTGCAGGTGTCTGTGTTTTTCAAGCCGAGTTGACGCTGGGATTGCACACACACACACACACACACACCACACACACACACACACACACATATATATATATATATATATATATATATATATATATATATATATATATATATATATATATGTGTGTGTGTGTGTGTGTGTGTGTGTGTGTGTGTGTGCTCGGTACTTATCCTTGGAATTTATTAGTTTTTTTGTAATTTAGTCCCTTGCGGATTCATTCCAAGAACTGGCGCTCAGCACTTGTGTCTTAAGAGGTTTATCTTTTTATATTCTCTACTTTTTCACAAGAAAATGTAGCTTGTTTTGCTCTTTCAAGATTTTCTTTTGCTTCTTAGGTGGCACCTTTGGGTTTGTTTTTTTTTAAAACTCAACAAACATACTACGGTATCGCACACCAGCCTTTTTCTGGGATAGCATTCTTCTTAAAATTGAAAAAGCAGAGGAATTAGATGATTACTTTCCGCGGTCAGTGAGGAGAAACAATCAAGTTTCGAAATACTGGTATCTGACCAGGTGTTATACGTTAGTGAGCTTTCTCCCCTTTGGAGATTGTCTTCCCCTTTGGAGACAATAAGTTTGCTTGAAAGTTCATTTTGAGAAGCATTTGTTTATTCCCCATTTACCCACTCAAGCACATACTGTTAGTTAGACAGAATTATCTACCAATGCAGATATGAAGACTTATTACTCCCTATTTCTACCGTCTAAGACATAACAGCAAGCTTTGCTTATATAAATATATATAATGTAAACTAATACCTTCCAAGGGTAAGTAACTGAGCAGCACTCCAGCAATTTTCAGAGTAGGTTGATGTTGCAATGACTGCAAAAAATATTCAGTTATAAACAAAAGTTGCTCTTATGTCTTAATTTGTAAAAAAAAGCATTTATTATTATCCACTCACCCCATTCAAGCACATACTGTTGGGGAGAAATTATCTACCACTGCAAATATGAATGCTTATATCCGCCTATGTTTTCAATCTAAGACGTAAGAGCAAGCTTTGTTTATATATATATACGTACGTTTCCGTCATGCAGTCTCGAACCAAAATGGATCTTCATTCTCATCAGTTTCATTGATCATTATTATTGTCAAATAAATAAAATACAATAGAATAAAATTAAATTCGAAATTTTCATGCCCTGTTCGCACGCTGAACTCGGTTTCAGCTTGATGTTGTTGATCCTCGCGTCCATGCTCCTTACCAATGCAATCGGTATGAGCAAGTTCAGGACGACTCTCATTGGATAGACGAGCTGGCACTCTCTCTCCAAAGGGGGGATGCTCGCTGATGCTGCATGTACGACTAGGCAAATATTGTCGTTTGTAGTTCGGTCGGTAGGTAGGTGGTGTCCTGGGTATCTTGGTGCCAGCAGAACAGGCACCACTGTATACCACACAGAAGTGACATGGCAGCAGTGCAGTAATTCCGCTGGTGAGTGGCCTCTCGTGGTCTGACATTGATGCCTGCTCCCTGTGCATGTCTATGCTGTGGATGCAAAAAGGGCAGAGACAGCTTGTAGCACATGCACAGAATTGATCTGGTGTCCTTTATACCAAAAGAAAATGAACACAGAGAGAGAGAGAGAGAGAGAGAGAGAGAGAGAGAGAGAGAGAGAGAGAGCAAACAGGACACACATTGCTGTGTGGAATTTACACAGAGACTGAAATGAGCAGCACATGAATGTAGTGCCTTTGACATTAAGCATATAAACACCCACGCACGCGCGCGCGCGCACACAGACACACACGCACACACACACACACACACACACACACACACACACACACACACACACACACACACGGGGGGGGGGGGGAGAGAGAGAGAGAGAGAGAGAGAGAGAGAGAGAGAGAGAGAAATTCAAATGCGAGGGAAGGCTGGAGGAAGGTCAACGGCGAAGCAAGCAGCGAGTTCCGTCGTGACGCCTCGATATTGGACTATGAGTGCTGAAGCTGTTACGCAACACGTCAGACAGAAGCTGCGTATTGGGATGCAAGAGGAAGTGGAATGAGGCGAGCAAAGGCCACACAGAGGGCACAGAAGATAAAACAAACCAAAAAAAAAGTTTACTGGTCCGCCGAAGCGCTTTGCCCCTAAGGACTTTCACAGGCAAACACAATGCAGACAATAATGGGCAGGCAAGTAAAACTTCAAACAAAGTGCAATTACAGCAGCCTTGCTTCGTTTTCCTAGCTTTGAAGAGCTTGGACAGGAAATGGAAGTGTAACCGGAGTCACTGATTAAAATCATGGAAAACAGAGGAAGAGGGAAAAGCTCGGGGAGATGGGAGGGGGGGGTGGGGGGTGGGGGGGGGGGGGTGTGGGGGTGGGGTGGGGGTGGGGGGAGGTAGGGGGGGGGAAAGTATGATGGTGATGAGAAAATAAACTGGAGTTAAGACGCTAAGTGCGTTAAAGAAATGTATAGTGTAAAATGAAGTAAACAAAGTGGATAAAAGAGATACTGAAAGAAATAAAGGTGTAGTGCTCTCTCTCTCTCTCTCTCTCTCTCTCTCTCTCTCTCTCTCGCTCGCTCGCTCGCTCACTCCCTCGGGGTCACGTTACGTGAAGAGAGCAACAGTGCGCACACTGAAAGTGCTGTAGTAAATATACTAATTCCATTGTCAACAGGCCAGTTACTGGACTTCCAGCGACTGTGGAGAAGACCCTAAGTGCCCTGCTGACGGACAACACGGTGACCAGTCGGACAGTGGCGGGAAAAGCAGACAACACGGTGGTTGTGTTACGCCTCGAGCCTGTCAACAAATATGGCGGATCCCGTCCTAAATCGCAACACACGGGTGCGATATTACAGAAGAAAGCCACCCTGTCAGATTCAACAAGACCAGGAGAGGGCCCAACAGCAGCAGCAGAAAACGGTAAGTGCAAAGCATGACTGTGACTTTGTCACGTTACGCCCACTGGATGCGCCATTTTTACCTGACATACTTTCGGAAACGTCAGGCATACAGGGGGTACGTTTTAGGTCTGTGCAAAGACGATTGAGGGACAAGGATAGAAAACACATTCTTTAGAAGAATGACAGTGCAGCGATCCAGAGATACTGATGTGCTGATGTGTGAATCAGACGATCTTGTCCTCGAAGTTTTTTTTTTTTAGTGCAGCTGTGTCTGGTGACAGCGAGTGTGTGTTTTGGTTGGTAAAGCAGGACAGCAGAAAGATGCTGAGAGAGGAATGTGAAAAAAAAAATTGCCAGTCTTCGAAGAGGGACACGTGTTGACACACTTAGCACGCCAAGATCCAAGCACGTGCAGCACGGGAGGGTTTGGAAACGCTGCACGGCCTGACCCCAGTTCTACCTGGGTGACTGCCTGTTGTTCACGAGACTTGGATGACGGTCGGGTTCCTGTGGGACATAGGCCAGCCTAACGACGAAAATGAACATTGTTTGCCATTGTTTCCATGTCGGCGCGGCGTTATTTCATTGATTTGTTGTGCTGTTGTTCATCGCGCCATATTGGCTAAGGGAAGCTGTGCCGCTTTACAGCAATGAATCATTTCGTTCCTTTCGTTCGTCTCTCTCTCTCTCTCTCTCTCTCTCCCCTCTCTCTCTCTCTCTCTCCTCTCTCTCTCTCTCTCCTCTCGTCGTCTCTCTGTCTGTCGTCTGTCTGTCTGTCTCTCTCTCTCTCTCTCTCTCTCTCTCTCTCGCTCTCTCTCTCTCTCTCTCTCTCTCTCGGTCGACATTATTACGTCAAGTCTCTCTCTCTCTATATAAAATATTACGTGTGTTTTAAACCATCAAGATTACCTGTCTCAAGACTCTGTAAACAGGCCTATGAAATGTTATTAAACGAATATGAACATTAGAGGAAAGAGAAATCGGGTATATCATATAAAGAAGATCGTACTATGTAATGTAATGTAATGTTAAAAGGATATTTGTAGAGCGCTTTACCTCGCGAGAGCCCAAAGCGCATATTGCAGAAACATGATAAAATACTAATTCAAACTCAAAGCACGCACCACATACGCGCGCGCGCGAGCACACACACACACACACGCACGCACGCACGCACGCACACGCACGCACGCACGCACACACACACACACGCACGCACGCACACACACACACACACACACACACACACACACACACACACACACACACGACGAAAAAAAAAAAACTAACGCACACGCAGACAGACACACGAGCGCGCGTCAAAACAGGCAGACTCATGCACAGACAGTGGATATCGTTAATCAGTGTGGAGGACAAAATGGTGTCTTTAGGGAGGTTTGAAAAGTCTTTAAAGAGTCTGTGTTACGCAGAGAAAAGGCAGACCATTCCACAGAGCAGGTGCATTTTGCCAGGTAAGAGAAAGATCGTTGGCCTGAACTATGCATGAATTTGTGATTGTGTGGTTGTGGAAGAACGGATATATTTTTGAATTGAAATACAGGGGATGATAGCCTCTTATACACATAACTGGCATTCTAAAATGGAATGTGCAGAAATATTATTCGTTCCATAGCTTTAGAAGCATATTTGAAACAGAGAGAAAATTATTGTAACAATAACGAAACAGGTGGCTGAGAATTAGTCCTTGCCAGATGAGGATCAAGAACTCGTGGCTTAACCCCCCATAAAAAAAGAATTGTTCCATGCTGAGTCATTTTCGTCGCCACCTTGTGTTCATCGTGTGGGTTCATGAGGGAGGATGTGTGACGCACTTTTTGCTTCATTGTAAAGGATACAATACCATTCGTGGTTCACACACAGACACACACAGACACACACACACACACACACACACACACACACACACAACACACACACCAACGCACACACACACACACACACCACACACACACACACACACACACACACACACACACACACACACACACACACACACATACATATATATATACACACACATACAACACACACACACACTCAACTACAACAACAACGACAAAAATGAAGAAAAGATCATTGCTGAAAATGAAGACAAAGTTAGAGTGCTAAAATTGAACTACGTCAAATGACTCGGTGAAATCTCTTGTAAGGTATATTGCAGAGGCATTGTACATTAAAAAAATAAAGAAGAAGAAGAAACTCAAACCAAAGTGATTGAAATTTATGACGAGTGTTGAAAGGAGATGGTACGATGTCATAGTTTTGATTGTTAATGCATTGCGAATTATTGCAGGTGCATTATTCTGGATGGTCCGGTATATAGGCTCACGGTGCTTGGAATAGTAGCTTTGTTTTAAGGTCATGTTCGTTGTTGACTTACTGTTTACGTCATTTACTTTTTAATTTGCACCCCCCATGTCATCAAGGCTGTATAGCAAATGACATTGAAAATGTCGGTGGTGTTCAGTGTTCTCTCTCTCTCTCTTCTCTCTCTCGTCCCTCTCTCTCTCTCTCTCTCTCCTCTCTCTCTCTCATCTCTCTCTCTCTCTCTCTCTCCCGTCCTCTCTCTCTCGGTGGTGTGTGGGTGTGTGTTGTGTGTGTGTGTGTGTGGTGTGTGTGTGTGTGTGTGTGGTGTTTTGTACTGATATAAGTGTCTGAGACTTATTAGACTTACTGTTCACCAGTTGATTACTAAACACTGTTCTAACTATCGTCGGGTGAATTCCCTGAGAGAGATTTGACACACTGCTCAAAAATAGGGATCAAAACATATGTACTTATTGTTCATTTCTTTGCGTGTTTACAGTTTCCATACATATCACTGTTTTAATGAATGCTAGTGTTCAAATCTCTCTCTCTCTCTCTCTCTCTCTCTCTCTCATCTCCTCTCTCTCTCGTCTCTCTCTCTCTCTCCTCTCTCTCTCTCTCTGTGATAACAATATGAAACGAATGCTTGGCAAATTGCGCTAAACATTTTCTGTTTGTGTGTCTGTCATGTGAGTTAAGTTTTGTATGTTAAGCTTTCTATCCATCTCTACCTGGCTATCTATATATGTCTATCGGTCTCTCGATCGATCTATCTATAGATCTGTCTATCTATCTATCTAACTCTATACTATCTATCTATCTATCTCAATCTTCTATCTATCTATCTCTATCCTCTATCTTATCTCAAATCTCTCTCTCTCTCTCTCCTCTCTCTCTCTCATCTTCTCTCTCTCTCTCCTCTCTCTCTCTCTCTCTCTCTCTCTCTCTCTCTGAGTGTGACAGTAACGAAATATCATGAATTATCTGCAAACCGGGATGTGTCATTTCTATCGCAGGTTGTCACAGTGAGCTGAGCGACTGGGAGTTCGCAGAATTGATTCCTTTCCTTTCTTTTCTCCTTTTCCTTCTTGTGTCATTGGCCTGCTTGATAAAGCCGTGTCAGTGCACAGGCTCCGGCATGTCAGAGAGGCAGAGGGTGGGGCATTCCTGCTGTCTGCCGCTGACAGGGCCCAGAGAAGCTGTCCGCTTCCGCTCTGTAATCATTACGATGGAAATTATGGGTGCGCATGGTCAAACACCGAGAGAGAGAGACAGAGAGAGAGAGAGAGAGAGAGAGAGCGAGAGAGAGAGAGAGAGAGAGGGGAGAGAGAGAGAGGGAGGAGAGGAGGAGGGAGGGAGGGTTAAAAACATGGTTTTATTATGACAGAGAGACGGATACACGGTGATAGTCCTAAGGAGGCACAGAGAAAGAGAGAGAGAGAGGGAGAGAAAGAGAGAGGTAGAGAGAGAGAGTAAGAGACTGGAGGGGGAGAGTGACAGAGCAAGAGGCAGAGAGAGAGAGAGAGAGAGCGATAGACAGAGAGACAGGGAGAAGCAAAGAGACAGAGAGACAGAGGCAGTTACCTTATAATCATTGCCATAACACTCTCATCAAACGCATCCAGTTCTTTTCTTGTTGAACAGAAGCACCCCCTTCCATGTTCCTCTCCGAGTTCACGGTACCTTCATGTATGAGATTAGGATGAACACACTCAAACCGCCTTCAGATTCTCTCTCCATTACTTATAACCATTCCGGTCTACATTTGTTCTAGAATTGTATTGTGTCTTCATCCAAAATTACAGTGAACACTTATGCATCTCTCTCATTCTTGCTAAACTGCCAACTGCCTCCTCCACCCTCATCTTCTGCAAGTCTGCAAAGAAAACAGAAAACAAAACAAACAAACAAACACACGAACAAGAACAAACTAGCAGTGACTTCTGTCGCCCAAAATCATGTATCAGACAAACGGCGAATGGCATCAGCGGATGAAGACTTCAGGACCAATCAAAGCAGTCTCCAATCAATCAACAACTTTGCCTCAACTAATCTATGTCGCTTATTACTCAGCTGATCACGAAGACTCGTATCGTGGCTGCTAACAAATTAAAATCAGGCAAAATGGGTTCACTGATATCCGCAGGATAGATGGGATGCAGAAGATGAAAAATTGCTTTTAGGTAATTGTCGGCTATATTTTTGTGAGTAGAACACAAACGGTATTGTCGTGTGGTCCATTCGCGGTCCGCTGACTGATTTGTGTTCGATCATAAACATGGGATATGAATGTTCAGCGAGCATTATCTTCATTATGACTCCTGAGTCTCGTTTGAGAACTCTGTTGTTTTGTCACATCTAAGATGTATCTCTGTATTCATGTGGGTGTTGGAATTTCTGTTTAAGATCATTTGGCTTCTGGAGAGAGAGAGAGAGAGAGAGAGAGAGAGAGAGAGAGAGAGAGAGAGAGAGAGAGAGAGAGAGATGTTCGATCTGATCTGAGTTAAATCAATGAACATCCCTCCACAAGTCATAGGGTCTGATGATGTACAACATGGACAATACAAGCAGTGATACATTCTTGCCCTAATAACTTCAGTTTCCAGAACCTAAACCCAGCTGGGGTAAACTCCAAAACTCGTTCGTGGTAAAATATGTTACCTCAGATGACAGATATGCGTCTGAAAGGAGCGGGGGGGTTGGAAAAAAAGTATCTCTATGTAGAGAACGCTTTGACATATTTTGTCCTCGAAAATGTACGTCAGTAAGACCCGAAAATGTCAACTGCTTTCCCTTGGAAAAAGAGACCTGTCATGCTAGCTATTGGCTTCTGACTACTAGCTAGAGAAACAGCGAAAGTGAATCTCGAGTCGAACCTCTTATCCATGAGGTATTTGAGTTTAAAAAAAAAAAAATAATCATAAGCACTCGGTGAAGGAGAAAGTCAGACCTTTGAATGAAATGTGGGATTGACTGTAATTAGCTTTAAAAGTAATGTCAAGACTATGAAAGACAGTCTGTGAAGGCCAACAGCAAGAAATAAATGTAAAAAAAAAAAAAAAAAAAAAAAAGCTACATGGACTGAAAATCGTATGATTTTAATCCCAGGACATCACACTGCAAGCCAGAAGAGCTCACAGAATTCTACAAGGTATGGACAACAGTAGTGTTTATGAATGTGAAGCCTAACTGTATTTCCTGCAAAAATCAAAGTTGAAAAAATCCGCAAAGGGATAGGTTAGTTGAATCTTCACTATTCTTGTTCGCCCCATCCCCCCTTCTCTCTCTCTCTCTCTCTCTCTCTCTCTCTCTCTCTCTCTCTCTCTCTCTCTTCACTATCCATTACATCCCAATGAAAACCATGGGCATGGAAAAAAAAGGTTAAAGGGTCAGGTGGCCATTGGTAATGGCATGCCAGACCTATGCTGATCCAATGTTCCAGTCCACGTTCAGTGACACGCTGACCGTATCAGCACCAACATGATGTGATGAGCACAAGGGAGGGTCAGGGAGGGGGGGGGGGGTGGAGGGAGGGGGAGGCGGAGAACGGGTATGAGAGACCGGAAGTGGGTGGGCACAGACTGATGAGCAATTAAGATTCGATTACTATTTGGCCGCACATCCTAACTGATCTTTGATCTTTTTCCAGGCGCTGTGTGTCGATGCAAGCTACAGACCTCTATGAACAGTCTGCAAGTCCTCATCTGGGATTTTTTTTTGTCTGTATGTCTGTCTGTTTTTCAGTCTGTCTGCCTGTCTTTTCATCAATCGATCAATCGATTAACCAATCAATCATTCAGTCTATCTGTCTGTATGTCGATCTATCTATCTATCTATCTATCTATCTATCTATCTATCTATCTATCTATCTATCTATCTATCTATGATTCTCTGATTTCTGTCTGTCTGCCGGTCTGTCTCTTTCTCTGTCTGTCCATGTGTCTGTCTGTGTGTCTCCCTTCCTCCCTCACTGGTTCCGTCTGTCTGTCTGTCTGTCTGTCTGTCTCTCTCTCTCTCTCTCTCTCTCTCTCTCTCTCTCTCTCTCTCTCTCGGTCAGTCTGTGTATCTATCTAATTATCTACCCGAATAACAACAATAAAATATCATTATTTATCTGGAAGCTGGGGATGACGACACCCTATTGTTGGCTGTCATGGTGAGTTTAGCGGCTCGGAAGTTGCAGAAACACTGTGTTGATTTTCTCCCCTCTTGACCTCGTGAATATTCTCTGGAATGATATAGCCATGACAGGTCAGAGGTTCCACCATGTCAGAGACGCCAATTGTTGGCTATTCCTGCTGTCTGCTGTGACAGCGATCCAAATGAGCTGTCCACTTCTTCTCTTTTCATCATTAAGATGGGAACTACGAGTGTGCATGGTGAAACACTGAGAGAGAGAGAGAGAGAGAGAGAGAGAGAGAGAGAGAAAGAGAGAGAGAGAGACAGACAGACAGACAGACAAAGAGAGACAGAGACAGAAAGAGAGAGAGAAAGAGACAGAAACAGACAAGAGAGAGAGGGGGACAGACAGACAGACAGACAAAGAGAGACAGAGACAGAAACAGAAAAGAGCAGAGAGAGACAGAGAGAGAGAGAGAGAGGAGAGAGAGAGAGAGAGGGACAATCCTTGTTTGGCAGAGGTAAACAGGGAACCAGCTACACAGACAAGGAAACATTAAGAGAGACATTGCGCGAGAGCCAGTGAGAGATGTTGAGAGACTGATTAACCAGCGTACTTACTTACATTACAGTGACGTGAATTCTCTCATCAACCCCTTGCAATTCTTTCCTCATTCCGAACAACCACTCATCTTGGCTTGCTTCGCCAAGTTCACGGTGTCTTCACGTACAACAATTGCCATAAGCGTGCTATAAACCCTTCAGATCTTTCATGCATTACCCACAATCACTCCTGTCTACGACGTTCTAGAACTTCATGGTGTCTTCATCCACAATTGCTGTGAACGCTCATGCACACCCGTCTGACTCTTGCCTCAGTGAACGCCACCACCACCTCCACCCTCTTCTCTCTTCCAAGTCTACAGATCTGAAAAAACCAGCAGTAACCACTGGCTCAGAAAATTCTGCATTAGCCGAGTGGTGATTGGTACCCCGCAGATGAAGACTTCAGGACCAGTCGAAGAAGTCTCCAATTGATCAACGACTTTGACTTACCTCATCAACATCGCTCATAGACCAGTCGATCCTGGGTACCATCTTTGTTCAATGATGCCTGGAGCAATGGTCAGTGATGCAGAAGAAGAAAAATGGTCTGCAGCTGATTGTCAGCTATTCTAGTGGGTACCAAACAAATGACAGGTTACTATTCTCTGGTCAAGAGGTCGTTCTCTGGCGGGTCCGTCCATAATTGTTCGATGTGAACATTTATTGAATAATTATCTTCATAACGATTTCCTGTTTTCTCTGTTGTTTTAGTCACATGTAAAGCGCATTCAAGTGTGTGTGTGTGTGTGTGTGTGTGTGTATGTGTGTGTGTGTGTGTGTGTGTGTGTGTGTGTGTAAGTGTGTGTGTGTGTGTGTGTGTGTGTGTGTGTGTGTGTGTGTGTGTGTGTGTGTGGTGTGACGTGGCAATTGGTATTGGCGAGCGATGCCTACAATCATCAAAAATATTCATTCCTTGGTCAGTGGACTCGCTAGCCTCACCAGCACATGACCTGGTGGATGAGTACTGTGGGGTGAGGGCACGGGGATACAGAGACATGGTGGGTAAAAGTTGGGTGAACGATAAAGATTCGACCGGTATTTGGCTATCCCGTCCTAACTGATCTGTGATCTCCTTATGGCACTGTGTGTCAACATAATGCAGGATATCGATCTGCATAACAATTCTACTGGTCCTTCGCCATACTCTCTCTCTCTCTCTCTCTCCTCTCTCCTCTTCTCTCTCTCTCTCTCTCTCTCTCTCTCTCTTTCTCTCCTCTCTTGGAGAGTGAGTTAACGCGTTCGAAACAGCCAGCATAAGCGTTAAATAATGTGTTTTTTGTTCTAAAACAACAAGAGCACATCGAGGGTTGACTGTCAGAACCCAGTATCTCTCTCTCTCTCTCTCACATACACACACACACACACACACACACACACACACACACACACCACACACACACACACAACACACACACACACACACACAATCTAGATAGATAGATAGATAGATAGATAGATAGATAGATAGATAGATAGATAGATAGATAGATAAGATAAGAGAGATATTGGGTTCTGACAGTCAACTCTCGATATGCAACAACACAATAGCAGCAACGGACGACAAAAAGAAAACTAACTTTAGACTAACTTTAGAATATCTAGGATGAGAATATCCAGGACTGTTGCGATGATAGCAATTTTGATCGGATGTGTCAGATGAGTGCACACGGGGATGAATCGCTTTGTTTGTTATGGCCCCTTGGCGCATTAAACACCCTGTTAATGACGTGTTTGTTTTTGTGGGCCTGTGAACAAGCGACGAAGGGCGACTGGCTATCGCTTCTCTTAAGAGATTAAGGCAACCATAAACACTGTCCAAGAAAGGGAAAATCACCAGCCCCCATAACAAAACAACACCAATAGAATGACACAAATTAAATCATATTCATTATCTAAATTGGTTCAATCAACTGGCCTGACAATCTCTCTTAGCTCTGTATCATTTGGCGTATCTGCAAACATTTTTTTTTTCCGCGTTTTGCCTTTCAACTTGATCCACAACCATAAGGGGAAATAACGTGGCTGCAACAGACCCTCTACAAGAATAGCTCCTTTTTCTAAACGGTCTCTCTCTGTCTCCTCGGTCTCTTCACTCTGTCTCTCTCTTGCCCTCTCCTGTCCTCAGTTCTGTCTCAAAATCTGTCCAACAATAACTAAGTACTCTGTCGTGTGTGTGTGGTGTGTGTTGTGTGTGTGGGTGTGTGTGTGTGATATGTGATATGTTTGTGTCGTGTGTGTGTGTGGTGGTGTATGTGATAGCTGTTGGTGTGTGTGTGTGTGTGTGGCTGTCCTTGTCTGGTCAACCACAAGGAGCATTTTACCCCAAGGTCCTATTAATTTTCTTAATCCTTCCCTCTCTGGCATCAGAAATAACAACACACAACTCGGAGCCAGTCCACCGTTCGGACTCCAAACCTATATCCGTTTGTGACATAGCACGCACGCTCGGGTGCTCCGCGTATAATAGGGTCTTGTTTTCATAAACAGGATGGACTGGAGCATGCAGCAGCGCCGTGAAATGGTCTGCCCTTGACTCTGCGGCCTTTGACAGGACTCCGCGGGGCCTAGTTTCATCCTCGAACCTGACCATTGCCGAACTAATACACATCGGCCCTCAATACAACCATGTCTCGTCTTTGGCCTCCCGGATTGTCCGTCACAGATTCTCAGGGATAGGAGATGGGATGGGGTTCACAGAACACAAAATAAGGCAAGTACTCTAGCAACTCCCTCTGGCATGTTTTCTAAACCCTAACCCCCCCCCCCCCCCCCCCCCCAAAGTTTGTTTAAAGGACGTGGGAAATGGTCTTGTTGCCAGACATATTCCCTGACAACCGTGCTGCCTCTGTAGAATTATATGTGCATGAGACTTGTCCGGAATCAATGGAGCACGAAATGTTGTCCTGCTGCTCAAAAAAAAAAAAACAAAAAAAAAAAAAAAAAAACCGCCGCCATCTTAACCAATGGCCACGCACTTCGCCCCACTTCGTTTTATCATCTGCCGTTGTGAGAGGCATAAAACTGCAGTCAGTAAAAAATGAGCGACGACTGTGACATTTTTCAACAACTTAATCAACGATATTCATCAACACCTCTAATATCAATTTACTTGGAAACGAATCATAGTTGGTTTTGTTAGGCGGAATATGACAACAGCCTGGTTTGTCGTCAACAGGAGACTAAGGTGAAGAGTAAGGTCAATCCAATCTTTTCAACGCAAGGCAATAAGAAGCGTTTTGAGAATACATCAAAACGAACAGAACTGATAGTCCTGTCAATACTTTCAGATCTGGGATAAAAGAGCACGTGCGACACTAGCCTTGGTTAGTACGAGGAATTTTGGTTCAGGAGCAACATAAGCGAACCACGGAAGTCCTTATGGAGTGTTATTACATCAGTGCTGGTCGGAAAAAGGAATCTTGTTTAACATGTGACCGGTACTTACTGTGCAGTTTTACCACTGAACGTGTGGTTGCACTTCTTGTTATCAAGGGGAATCCTGTCTTCCATGTGACCTAAACTTTAACGCTTATTACCATTATTTAAACTTGTAATGTTGACAATGCAAAGAGCTAGCGGACTACAGAACTCTTTGTCATTGTGTTCTAGCAGAATGACCATAAATTTAACGATGGGTTTTACCATTGTAAGACGACCTGTTTTTTCAACTTTGATTGTTTTACATCGTCATCGTCACACACACACACACACACACACACACACACACACCACACACACACACACACACACACACACACACACACACACACTGAGCATGAGAAAAAATATAACTATATAATTTTGACTTTGACAATGATCAATATTTTAAGCACACACTATTCAACCAGCCTGCTCGGAGCGTCTAAAACAAATCGTCTCCCTTACCCTCCTTATTTCCATCTACCTCACATGCACGCATCCCTCCCGTTCTGCGTGTACAGATACATGCATATCTGTACACAAGAGCGCTCGCGTGCACACAACACAACACAACACACACACACCACACACACACACACACGCACGCACGCACGCACGCACGCACGCACACACACACGCACGCACGCACGCACTCACGAGCACACACACACCCAACCCACCACACCACCCACCCACCACACACACAACACACACACACACACACACACACATTACTCACTCATTCACTCATCCCCACGCACACACCACACACACACACAATCTGTTAGTTGCACCAGGACTTTCTGTCTGACGAAATACTCCTCATCAGTGAACGACTTCCACTTTCATGATGCCAGCCGACATTGCAGTAGAACCACCAGCGCTGTGTAAGTGCAAGCTTTGATTACCTTTCTGTGTGTGCCCTGTAACCCGTAGGGATGGGATTTTTTTTTTTTAATGACTGAAATGACTGGCAATTTGCGTTCACGCCTTCTCACTATCTGCTCTGTGCAAAAGGGATTCCCCTGACCAATAACAGGATGATCAAGGCCACTGCTGAAAACCTACTGCTGTTGCCGAAGTTAAGCTTGGAAACTCTGGGGCAGTAGTGCCCTGTAAGTGGGGGAGGCAGAGAGAGAGAGAGAGAGAGACAGGCTGCGGCTTTGTGGGAGAGGTGGACTGGGTGAATGGATGGGAGAAGGGGTAGGTGAAGGAGGGGCAGTAGGGTTGAAGGATAATGAAAATCAGGAAAGCAGAGAGGAGGGACAGTGGACGGGGGAAGAGTATTGAGGGCACAAGAGCAGGGGTGGCGGGGGGGGGGGGGGGGGGGGGGGGGGGGGGGGGGGGGGGGGGGGGGGGAGGGAGGGGGAATAGGATGCTGAATGACATCAGATTGTGTGTGTGTGTGTATGTGTGTGTGTGTGTGTGTGTGTGTGTGTGTGTGTGGGGTTGTGTTGTGTTGTGTTGTGTGTGTGTGTGTGTGTGTGTGTGTGTGTGTGTGTGTGTGTGTGTGTGTGGTGTGTGTGTGTGTGTGGTGTGTGTGTGTGCTTGCGTACATACGTGCAATGTGCATGTGCATGTGCGGCGCGGCGCGCATGTATATGTGTGTGTGTGGGGGTGGGGGGGGGGGGAAGAAGATGAGGAGGTGGGCGTGTTCTGTATTGACCTCTACTGATATCTTATAGAAACATGGGGTTGGACCACCGCCGTGGGCGAAGAGGTTAGCGTCGCGGACTCCTGGCTAGGACGTCGTTGGGTTCGAATCCCATCAGAGTCATGTGGGTTTTTCTGCCCCGACCGGCTCTACCCAGAGTTGAGTTTGCTGCGGAATCAGTTGGGAAGACTGGGACCACAACAGTCGAGTTTCATCCACTTAACGGATGCGTTTCTGAGAGTGTTGCTCAAATTTTTCCTGACCAACACTGCAGGCTGCCTGTATCTCCTCGGGCCTGGTTGACGCCAGGATATATATATGAAAGGAACCGTAGAGGACAGCCCTGTCATGCAGTCTCAGACCGAAATGGAAATCCGTAGCATCAGCATCATCTTAATCATCCTCATTCTCATCGATCATTAAAAAATGTAAAAATTGTCTCAAATTCTGTGGCCCTTTTATGCCCTGCTCTCATGGTGACCTCAGTTTTGATGTCTTCTCCACGTCTGTGGCCTTGGTTTGGTTCCGTCGCGGTCACCGGTATCGGCGAGTCCGTGGGGGCTGTCGTTATGGACGGACGTGGTGGCGCCCTCCGGAGGGAGAGCTCACTCACTGTCCGGCTCCGCGACTAAGTAATTATTGTCGTCAGTAGGGCTTTAGGTAGGGGGGTCTTAGTTAGGTGGTGTCCTGCGGTGAGTTAGATCAGAACAGGCGCCACTGAACACCACCGAGTGGACTCGGCGCAGCAGTGCAGTGTCCTCCTCCGGTGGGTTCTGCCTCTTAACTTTCCACTTGACATTGACTGCTCCCGGTGGATTGCTGGTGCCGGGGGGGCTGCGGCGGGGCCGGACCGGGCTATGGCTGTGGACGGGGTTTCGGAATGATGAGCGGCGTGGGTGCACTGCCTCTGAGGTGGCGCAGAGGTTGGGACAGAAAAAAAAAAACATGGGGTAGGGAGTGAAGAAGAAGATGGAGAAGGATGCAGGTGGTGGCGAGAGGGTGTGTGTGTGGTGGGGGGGGGGGGGGGGGATAAACAGATGTATCCTTTTGGCTAAGATAAGGACATGGGAACTGCTATCCTGTTCTGCCTTCTGTTTCTCTATTTGGATTTTGTTTCTCCAAATTCATTTCCTCGTAGTTAGCCTTCATTTTTAAAAGCCTTCTAAAAACGAAGAGAGAGAAATTCTTATCAGTTAACACACAAATTGCCAGAGTAATTACCAGGAAGAACATTATTATAACTTTTTTTTGTTATGCAAATATTTGCTTTCATAATATTTCAATGTATGCGCCGAGCGTGTGTGTATTCTACTTTTGTTCTTGATCTCATTGGGGATAGGTCGGTGGCCTTTGCAATTAAACTATTTGAGTTGAGTTTAGTTTGATTTCTTCCTGTCTTTCTCTGTTTTTTCGACCTTCCTTCCTTCCTTCCTTTCTTCCTGCCTTCCTTTTTTTTTTGCTTTTGTCTTGTTCTTTTTCGTTTTTTGTTTCTTATCTTTTTGTATATTAATTGATTCATATCTTTTCTTCCTCTTTTCACACTTTATTCATATTTCATCTAATTCATTGGGTTCATCTAATTGTTTAATTTATTTATTCGATAATTCATTTGTGTGGGTGCTTTGTTATTGTTTTCATTTATTCATTTTTTCATGTGTTTATATATCTATTCCTTGATCTATTAATTTTATTCATTTCTCTTCTGCAACAGATGGTTCAGTTACGCACAGTTTGTATGTTTTTTTTTTGCTTTTATTCTCTTTTCTTATTCATGAATATTTTGACAGTCTTCTGGCTTTATACATTACAATGCATTTTCCCACGCTCCATTAACTGTATTTTAATGGCCTTTTGGCTCTGCGCCTCACAGGTACATTGCTCCACAAAGCTACACTCCTTGTGACAAAGCCAAAAAACCCCCCCCCCCCGCCACCCCACCACCACCCCCTTCCTCCCCCTCCCCCACTCGTCATCCCACCACAACTCTCCTTACCTTGCACCACTTCAACCCACTCCAACTATCCCCTCCCCACCCACATCATTCCCTCTCTTCTTCCACTCGTCACAACACCTCTCTTCACTCACTCCCTCCTCTCAAAAATCCCTCCTCTCCTCTC